>KZ112529.1:0-155558 GCA_002120305.1 Hypoxylon sp. CO27-5 | reverse complement strand
AGAGAGGTCCGAAAATTACGAGTTACACATATCACATTATTGAACAACACTGGCGGTATGTGCATACGGTGGAACACGCCAGCCTGGTCATTGATTTTTTTTTTTTTTTTTTTTTTTTTTTTTTTTTTTACCTACCAATGTAGATCTTATCTCGAGAAAGCTAACAATCCGTGGGGTGCCACATAATGCGCCGTAACAATTTGATGTCAGTCTTTGTGCGGTAAACTCCTATCGAGTGGATGGAATTTACATAGTACGAGAGCGGGATAAAATTGGAAAGATCCAGATCCATACGACAGTACATAGGTTTGTTCCTACAGGAGGCGTTTATCTGCTGCGTGGTCGTACTGCATTCGCGCTAATAATTGCGCACCTCGGGTACCTTGCCGTAGCGCGCCGCAGGGACCGCCTACTCGGGTGGGGCAGGGTGTGAGAGTTTGGGCTTATTCTGGATGTGTACCGTACCTGTATTTTTATTTTTTATTTTTTCAATCGGGAATTTTGCATGGGAAATAGGGGTTTATGTCTTGGCTGCATTTCGACATTTTTGCCTAGCAAGCAAATCTAAGCAACATGACCCAAGCAAGCAGCAATTGAAATTTGAGAATTGGGGCACACTCGGGAAAGTATTGGGGAAGCACATTTATTCACTGCATACATTACGTGTGCGTCTACACTTTTATTAGTGTTTGCAAGACAATACGAAGATGAGCTCTCCATTTCTTCGATGGGCTTAGGGGACCACTTCCTATGAGACATGGCGGTATGGCGATGCGAGGCGCATCGTTCTCGACTGCCGTTAACAGCATAAAGATTGCAGGAGGCTAAGCGGGGGAAGGTTAGACGATGATACGATTAGATTTCAGAGTTTCAAAGTCGCATGGGCGCGCAGGTAGGTAAAGTTGCAATACCTGGAACTTAGCTATCCCCTAAACGCGGAGAATATCGTCTCGAGGTCACGTTAGCCTAAGGTCCCCGACGAACGACAACGTGTGATGTGTTGACAGTCGGGGGAAGCCAAAGAGAAATTGGTAAGGCTAGACCCCGTTCCCAGACCGGTCCCAGACGTAAGGAATTCGAAATCGAGATGGCCGCGTTTGGCCCGACCCCGCGAGACCTAGTGGACCATGGATTGCTTGATTGTCTTTGGCACGTATTTATGTCTTATTTTACGACGGCGAATACTAGGTAGCTGGCTTGAAGTACTATTGTAGTACCGTAGGTATGTATTAATATGTAGGAAAAAAGAAGGGTAGGTATAAGTTTGTTTCTATTGTGTTACCAATGGGGAATCCTTTTGCATACGCATGCTAACATTATGCAACCTTGTCACCGAGTCGGCATGCATTGCTGCATCTCCCCTGATCTCTATCTGCATAATGTTTTCAACGGTGATCTGTAACTTGTGTCTAGACCCTGTTCGACCCCTGTTTATTGGCACGAGTTCTTGAGCTACAGTACCGAGACGATGGATTAGGAGCTTTGTGGTTGATTGTTTAGAACGCAGCCCTTCTAGAAAAGCCGTCCACGTTCGAGTGTTTATGATGACGAGGACTCAGAGATTGTGACGAAGAAAGACGTCAACTGGTCAAATTAATTGGCTGTTATATCATAAGAGCTATTACCTATTTTAGGCATGGAGAAAGGGTCCGTGGGATAATTGAACGGGGCTTCAATTCTGGGCGGACCAAAAATTTTACCAAATCTTAAGAGCAACTGAGAAATGTTGAAATGAGGCTGAAGCAGGTAGGGTATAGCTGTCGTATTCCTCTTCTTATCGAGAATCAATTGATTATATCTCGCCCCTTTTAAGCCAAATGGACTTAAAGAGTAGCTGGCGATGCCATCACTTAGCCGGTGTACTATGAAAATAGCAGCGAGTCCCTGACCTGAAACTATAGAGTAAAGTCGCGTGAGGGATTGGATTTAAGAGGTACATATTAGTAGGTATTATTATAGTACTGATATGTGTATCTTGTCATATTTTCTTCTATGGCAGGGTACCTTCCCGTATTGACTATTGCCATCTAGCGTCGACGCGCCCCCTGTCTTGAGGCAGTTAGGTTCGAAGGGAACCACTAGGATGGGCCTGGATGAGGTACGCGGAATTGGCTAGGACTTAATATGGCATCTCAAGTACCGTTCACTGTAAGGAAAAGAGTGGGTGGAAGGAGGTAGTTCAAAATGGGTTTAGTAGGTGCAGGCTGTTCATTAAAACTAGCGCCCCCATTTTGGCCATTCTGGCAATCTGCACCAACCCAGTCGTCCAATTATTTTCGTCCATTTTCCTGCTCGTCTCCTTCTCTCACTTCCTCCCTCCAGTCCTTCTTCTTTTACGGAGTAGTCCAAGTCTCTCTCTTTCTTCCCCTACCTCACCTCTACTCCTCTTCCTCATCCTTATTCTACCCTCTTGTATCTTACCTATCCAATCCTTCTTTACCATCTCGTTTCTAGAGCTCTCAAAGATCTCTCTTTAGATCTTTCTAGCTATTTATTTGCCTACACTCATTCGCTATACTTTCTTAATATTCTTTATAAACTTCCTGCGCCAAGATTCCCTCCCTTTTTCGCCCAGGAGACAAGCTATCGTCAATCTAGACCTGTCTGCGCCAGCTTAAACGTAGCGATTCTACCAGCCTAGCCTTATAAGAATCGGACGACAAAAGCTTTGTTGTCCCCGTTACTTTTCGACACTCGTTCCTGGCAGATCGCCGTTCGCTCGCTTTGGAGGATAATATTGGTCTTGTCTTTGTTCGACGTACGCGGATCAACGAACTAGATCAAAGGACAGTACCAAACCAGACGGAAACTCGATCTCCGAGACCAATCATCCTTATTTCGTCTCTCCACCCTGGCCAGCTCTAGGTAATATCATCCAGCGTTCGAATTGCTGCACTCTCTTCGATTATTTTTCAAGCCACCGCCGATTCGATTATTGCGCTTAATCTTAGCGAGGCCACCGACCTATTGCATATAGTCCATATCCATCTTCACCGGTGGTACCTCTTTCTTCGACTAGAGATACCCATTATCTTTTTCAACTGAGCCATTGTTTGGACAAACTCGAAGTTGTTCCGTTTCTCCTTTGGCCAACAGCTGTTGTAATATTCGGCATTGCTTGCTTGCTACTAGGATCCCGCGCGTTTCGGATCCTATTTCTGCCTTCTGCCCCCGTGCCTATTTGTGGGCACGTCTAATCTTTCAAAACGGCGGTTCTATCGCACGTCTCGCGGGACAGCCTTGTCCCTCCTCATCTTCTCGGGATGCAGGACCTCTCCGCCCCTGGTGGTATCCCCACTGGCCCTTCCGCCAACTCGGGAGGCCGATTTGGCCATGCGTCTAAGCCTTCGAATAGCGATACTGGTTTCTCTCATGGTGCTTTTACCTCTAACATCTCAGGGTTTGCCGATAGGCATCCTCGCCGTGGAAATATCCCTTCGATCAATACCCAGCAACAGTTGAACCAGCCCGCTCACAACAATGCTCACGACATGACAACCCCGGGCACTGGTTTTGATATGCAGTTTACGCCCCTCCTCCCGTCCCAGTTGCTCCTCGGTAGTCCCTTCCAGCCTGGAACCCCTGCTGCTTTCGCTAGTCCTCAGTTCCAGAACATGTCCGCTTTCCAGCACGGCCAGCAGCACGCCGGTCAGCAACAGCAGAATGGAGTATCGAGCCCCGTCCAACAATCTCTGTCTCCCCAGACTTACCAGTCGATTGTCTCTCCTTCTACCTATGGTGCTCCCCAGTTCTTTCAACCGCAATCTCCCAGTGGCTCTTTCAACAACATGAATGGTCAAATGGGAATGCAGATGCAACCTCAGTCACCAACTTTGAGCCCTGGCATTGTTACAGGAACTAGCAGGACGGTCTATCTTGGTAACATCCCCCCGGACACTTCTGCTGAGGAGATCCTGGGACATGTCCGAAGCGGTCAGATCGAATCTGTTCGACTACTTCCCGACAAGAACTGCGCCTTCATTTCCTTCCTCGATGCTAATGCTGCTACTCATTTCCATTCTGACGCTATTCTGAAGAAGCTCTGCATCAAGGGGCAGGATATCAAGATTGGTTGGGGTAAACCATCCCAGGTGCCTACTTCCGTCGCATTAGCCGTTCAGCAATCTGGAGCTTCTCGAAATGTTTATCTCGGAAACCTGCCTGAGGATATTGCTGAAGAGGAATTACGGGAGGATCTTGGGAAGTTCGGTGCCATTGACACGATCAAGATTGTCCGAGAAAAGAACATTGCCTTTGTCCACTTCTTGTCCATCGCTAATGCGATGAAGGCCGTTCAGCAGCTGCCTCAAGAACCCAAGTGGCAATCACCTCGCCGCGTGTACTATGGCAAGGACCGTTGTGCCTATGTTTCAAAGACCCAACAGCAGAATGCGGCTCAATACCTAGGTATTGCTCCTGGTTATGCTCACATGCTGACTGGCCAAGACCGTGAGGTTATTTCTAGTGCCCTCGCTCAACAGTCTGTAGCGGCAGCAGCCGTCGCAACCACAGCCGGTGGAATTAACAACCTCGGTAACCGAACCATTTATCTAGGCAATATCCACCCCGAGACTACCATTGAGGAGATTTGCAATGTTGTGCGAGGCGGTTTGCTCCACCACATTCGATACATTCCGGACAAGCATATCTGTTTCGTCACATTCATTGACCCAACTGCGGCGGCTTCTTTCTATGCCTTAAGCAACCTGCAAGGTCTGATGATCCACAACCGGCGTCTGAAGATTGGCTGGGGAAAGCACTCTGGTGCTCTGCCACCGGCAATCGCTTTGGCCGTTAGTGGTGGCGCCTCCCGAAATGTCTACATTGGTAACCTCGACGAGACTTGGACTGAGGAAAGACTGAGACAAGACTTTTCTGAGTATGGTGAGATTGAACTGGTAAACACTCTGCGCGAGAAGAGCTGCGCCTTTGTCAACTTCACCAATATTGCCAACGCTATCAAAGCTATCGAAGCGGTTCGAAGCAAAGAAGAGTACAAGAAGTTCAAGGTGAACTTTGGCAAAGATCGTTGCGGAAACCAACCCCGACAACTTCAGCAACAGGCCCAGTCTCCCCGTGGCGAGGGCGTTGCCTCCCCTCCCCCGGTCGGTAGTGGAAGCGGAAACTCTCCTACGAACCCGACTTCCCCCCAATCCGCCAACAGCGTCAGCTTGTTTGCCAACGGCAACAACCCGCTTACTCTGTATTTGAACCAGGTGTCCCAGCAAGCTCAGCAACACCAGCACCAACAGCAGCAATTATTAGTTTCCCAACAGGCTGCATTGTTCGGCACTGCTGCCTCTTCTCCTAATGAGCTCTCCCTTGATGTTCCCCAGTCCGCATCCGCTTCTGGCCATGGTCAATCAGCAAGCATCTCTAACGGATACGCGAACAGCTCTGCCTCTGGTGCTACCACCATTGGCGGCTTGCTCGCACCTGGTAACCCTCGAGGACAGCACAACCGTGCCGTGAGCCTTCCGGTTTTTGCACCTGGTTTCGAGAACGGGGGTAACAGCCCTGTCAGTGCTATTGGGGGGCCTGTGGAGGGAGAACGCCGAGGCCACCAGTATCAGGCAAGCTTTGGTGGCATGGGCTCCGGCCTTGGTCTTGCACTGAATGGTTGGGTTGAAGAGGAGGTCGCCAACTGATTTGGCACGCCGCTCCGGAGGCGACTACTTGGGAAAGATAATATGTTGTAATCGCTGCGTTGGTTTTCTTCGGCGTTCTTTATTCAGCTTGGTTGCCAATTCCTGTATCATCTTTGTAAACCTCTTGAACAACTTTCCCGGTCATTCGACCTATCGAGAAAAAAAAGTGGTTAATCGACTGCCGCCATCGAAAAAATGTGGCAATGCCCAGAGCCTAGTCTTGGGTAGTTAGAAATGTCCTAGGAGGAAAAGCTCAAGATCTCTGAAAACGAAATCTGAGTCGGATTTGATAGGGTCTCTCTATCATAGGTGAGAGGGATGAGGATAGATGGATGCAGAAAGAGGTGTGCCCGACAGCAATCTTGGTCGTCGAGGAGTTATTCGTATCTCGGTGTCTCTAACTCTGCTGTCATTGCATACATCTATCGGTGTTAGAAGGGTTAGGAGGGTATAATACAACAATCAAACTACGTACTCTCCGAACTTGCGATGAATGTGAATGTTGAAGATATCTACAATGTATTTGTACATTTACCTTGGATCTTGATTGTACTTCTGAAGTCATGGGCTATTATTAAGTCAATGTGCTGAATACGCAAAGCCTTGCTGATCTCTAAATTCTCGTTCTCTATGGACGTCAATGTGGATTGTACTCTTTATCTTTTCCCTTACCAGGAACCAATGCTGGACCATGTAACGCCTTTTTTCTGTGTATGCTCCGTGATTCATAGTTGTAGCCAACCTCGAGTCCCTCCCTCTTCGTCATGCAGTATGTATGTGTACCAATTTTCGTCGCTTATAAGCGAGACGCTCCAAAACAGCCACAAAACGCCCACATGCATGCTTCTTCTCAACAAAACCACGCAGGCGAGGGCCCAAAGTGCAAAACTGTGCCAACGTACAATCTTACTGAAGAAACTAACGGTATGTTACAGTTGTTAGTAGCCTGCGGGTTCGGGTTTAGTCGGAACTGCAGGAGCTTGTAGGTTGGCTCTGCATTCCTGCTTCCAGTTGCGCGGCACGAACTTGTCGACGATGGCTTTGAATGCATCCTGCGACATTGTGGGTCGTTCGTTAGCTTGAGACATGGCTTTTACTTATACCCTAAAGGGCGGGAAAAACTAGCAAACAAAGGGGTTTTTTTCCTATTTTTATGAAGTGTCACAATGAGCGAATTAAAAGCTGAGCACTTACCAGTGTGCAGAAACTCTCGTCGCCCTCGAGATGCTTGCCCGCAGCCTTGCAACCCGGCACCGTAACGACTTCGTCGTTGTACCGTATCCGGACGTAGTAGTTCTCCAACTTGGCTCTCTCCTTTGCCGATAGCCCCTCGCTTCGCTTGCGACCTATGCCGGGAGGCGGATTACCGGGTTTTGCTGAGGACCACGATGACCAAGGCTTGAACCAACTGGATGCGTGGGCTTCGGAACTACTTCCGCTGGTACTGTGGTTCTCTGAAGGCGGGATGGTTGGGTAGCCTTGTTGTTGTGAGTTCGCTGTCTTGGTTGCGGGGTTTGCTTTTCGGAACATCTCGATGGCGATGTGACTCGTGTAAGGCGGCCACTTGCTATCCTCATACGCACCCAAGCTGGCCAGTATAGCAGCTAACGTCGTATCGTGACACCCGCTCAGCCCGAATGTGATGGGCGTGGTGCCCTTGCCATTTCTCATGGCGCTGCTTTCTAGCTTCCTCGCGACCTCGTACTGGCCGTCGGCCGTCGAACGCTCGGCACTTCCCACCATGCGCCCCACAATATCGCCCATCAAGCTCCCGATGCCAAGCGCGCGGTACTCCCGGCTCTCCTTGTAGCCCGCAAACCACTCCTCGACGCCGATCTTCTCGATGATCTCCCGAGCCTTGTCGTCGTAGAACTCCTTCGGTAACCGCGTCTCCGGACCGTGCGCTAGCGTGGAATTGATGGTGTCCATGATACCGCTGAGCCGCGGCCGCGAGTCCACCGCCACGCGCTTGGAGTCGTCTGGCATCCACTTGCCTAGCAGCTTTGTGAGGTACGCCATATCGTCCGTGTTGTTCCACCGATCGGCGGCCCGCTGCGCGAAGGCTCGGGATAGAGCTGCGAAGCGCCGGCAGTTGGAATCGTTGGGGAATAGGGTCTCGTCGCCCGGTGCTCGCGTCAGAATGGCGGGCGCGGGGAATGCGGGGGCTCGCGTGTGTGCTGGGTATAGGCCGGTGAACGTCTCCTGCACCGAATCCAGGGCTCGCGGGATGGGCGTCGCGCGGAGGTAGAGACTGTCGGCGTTCAGTAGCACGGGGGGTAGGAAGCGTAGCCGGTCGACGTAGAGAGAACGTAGGCGGGCCCCGAGGTCGAAGGTGGTCTCGCGACCCTTGTCCGTCAGCATGCCCATCTCGCACACGCCGTCTAGCTCTCCGGCCGGACCCGCGGCCAGCACGGGGTCATCCTGAGGGCCGAAGGTCTCGAGCCGGCGCTTCCACTCGAATGTCGAGAATTGGTGGTGGTGGCGGTCGAGCACGGCAGACTTGAGCTGCCGAACCGCGGAGCAGTAGGGCCAGAAGGCGGGGAGCCCGGCATTCTGGAACCGGGCCGAGACCGGGGAGCGTTCGCCGTGACGTAGGAGGACTTGTACGAGTTGTAATTCGAGGTTGGCTGGGTATAACTTTTTGAGTTCATCGTCTGTATACGGTGGACGAGGAGTGAGGGTAGTCATTGTGAGAGAATGGCGTGGTATGAGGTCCGAGGTTGTATTGAATTCAGAAACCAAAGATTGGCTACCTATAGAGGTATGGACAGAGGTAGTCTGTGAGCTCAAACACAGGATCAATTAAGGCCAACGCTTGCAATTATATAGAGAAAATAATAAACAAGAAGGAATGAGACTATACTCTTAAGACTCTTTACCCTGACCCTTTGTTGCTTGCTCCTACCTGATTTTGTTTGGTCTTGAACTCTATAGAGCAGGCACACATTGGATGGTTGCATGACTAGTTACATAGTGGGGCAGGGGCTATCATGAGCTATAGATTGGCCCAAGCTCTCAGAGTCGGCAACAATAAACTCCGATATCATCTAGGTACATATGGTCTGACTGCTTAACGATAAGACACCACCTGCACTATGTATCCATAAAATTTCAACCACCCGCCATCGAAAAGTTCGAGCAGTCGTCACAAAGTCTGCGACCCCGCGAAGCCCATTCTTCCTCTTGGATGTTATGAAGGGCCCCAAATCCGCCTGCCTACTATGTCGCCACATAGTAGCGACGAAGGGCGCTTCACGTATCCCCCAATGGCAAACCCAAGTATCGCGGTTCTCGACCACGGTTCCCTCGAGAGCCCATGACCAGGCTGTTGCAGCAACACCCCAAACACCCGATGAATCTATTCCTCCTAAGGCAGCGTCGGATAAGCCGCAACTGAGTAGGGTCCGAAGAGCAGTGTCGGATGAACGAAAGAGCCCCTCCAATATAAAATGGTCTCAAAGTAAACCAAGAAAACCGCCGGCCAAGGACTCAGCCCGGGTGGACGCATTATTCCAGGAGATCGTCCGTGACCAAATTGGGCGCAAAGATGTGGCGACTCAAACTACGTCAAAGAGCGCCAATATGGACTTGGCTCTTGTCAAGGCTATTGGAGAGCTAGAACAAATGATCGGAAGAGACGAGCCACCGGCAAGTGCGTTTTCATTCCTCAAGACCGAGATATATCCTATGCTTCGAGAACCGGACATTACCATTCCACAGGTTTTCTATATGATCGTTTCCAGGTTAATGAAGCGAGTCGTTACTGCTAAGAAAGAGGCCATGCGTTCTCCTGAGCTCCCAACAGTTGCCGATATTTTTCGAGTCTATGCAGACATTGGTGAGATAAAACCTCAAGAATGGGCCATGCTCGTAGGGGAGCTAGTAAAAGATATCATTGAGCTAGGTTCCCTGGAACAGCGGGAGCCTACCGCGAACGACGAAGAACATATCACTCGCGATGCGATGCTCGCGGATCTTGTTGATTGCTGGAAGGTCTTGAGCCTGCCAAAGGTCATACCTATAACCCCAGATAATGAGGTGACCGAAGGTTTTTGGTTTCCGATACTCGATAGGTACTCATTGAAGAAGTTCTCGGATAAGGGAAACTTTCCTGCAGCCTTGAGTAGCATGTTCCCACGTTATCACCCAGAGCACCTCGGTGGTCCTGTGGCTGTCCTAGCTATTGCCACATATGCTTTGCTACTCGATCCTCAACGAAGCAATCCGCAGATTAGCCGGAGCGCCGCGAGTTTTGTTACCAAGGTCGCGTACCTCATCACATTTGTAAATTATCAAGACGCGGCTCTACAAAGGGAGGTCAGTGATAATTTCCCTGATCTGGAAGACTACGTTATGGAACAGTGGCCTGTCATTAAGAAACAGCTCAAAGAGAAAATTGAATCAATGACTACAGTTCGGACACCGCCCAGAGAATCCCTACATTCCACTAGTTCAGGAGGGTTCAACGCGTTCCCATTGAGAAATCGCCTTGGTCGAGCTTATAAAACCAAAAATCGTATCGAAGTAGACAAGCTGTGGAAACAGTTTGTAGGACCTAACGAGGATATTCCTGCGGAGAAGGCTACAGAACTCCAACGAAACCCTGAACTGTTCGATTATTTCATTAATATCCGGATGGCCTTAAACCAGCCGGACCACGCAATACTTGCATTGAATACCCTGCGTAAAGTAGGACTCAAGCCGACGTTAAAAACATGGAATATGATGCTCGATGGTTGTAAGAAAGCTCGCAATATCACCGCTCTTAAGAATGTCTGGGCGAAACTTTCGGCGTCCGGAATGAAACTAGACATGGAGATATGGACTACCCGCGTGTCTGGTCTGGTCGAGTCTGGTGACGTCCAAGGTGGAATTCAGGCTCTAGAGGAGATGGTAGCCCTATGGAATAAGAGCTCGAAAGACGAAAATACAACGGCCGTCAAGCCGACTATTGAGCCCATTAACGCCGCTCTTGTAGGCCTCATCCGTCAAGGGCGAGTCCCCGCTGCCGAAGCTCTCCTAGCTTGGGCCGACCGACAAGGTATTGAGCCTGATGTCTTCACATACAATACCCTCCTTCGCCGTTTAATTCGCGATGGACGTAGTGAAGATGTGCGCCGGCTTTTTGCCATCATGCGAGATGCTGGCGTCCGCGCGGACGAAGCGACGTTTACAATCGTTCTCGATGCAGCGTTCGGGAAGATACCGAAAGACGACGTAGAGGAACAAACCAAGATAGTAACAGAAGTCCTCGACAATATGAAGGCGGCCGGACTGGAGGCGAACTTACACACGTACGGCAAGATGATCTACAACTTGCTCCAATCAGGTGACGGGGCCAAGGAGGCCGTGAAAACAGTGCTCGCACACCTATGGAGTCAGGGTCACGAGTTGTCGCCGCATATCTACACCATGCTCGTGGAGCACTATTTCGCAAAGGATCCCCCTGACCTAGACGCCGTCGAGATTCTCCTAGAGCGCCGCCATCTACTCGACTACGAAGACTTGGATAACACCTTCTATGATCGTGTCATCAAAGGTTACTCCCTAGTGGGCCAGCCCACTAGGGCTCTCGAGATATACTATAGACTCGCCAACGCCGGAGTGCCTGTTGTCCTGTCTACGCAGACGGAACTGCTCCGCGCACTGCTTAAGCAGGGCCTGATGGAAGATGCGAGAGCGTTGGTCGCGAACACGAAGAGAATGTTCGTGGAGGCGCATCACACAACGGATGACATTGAGAATGCAGGATTCTGGGGCCATCCCTTCTGGAGATTAGCTATTCGGAATGAGATTTTTGAGTGACGGGACGCAGATGATGCCTCTCATGCTACCCAGCATGCTTCCTCCTATTCATGTATAAACTATAGTGGCTGGACATAGATCTAGATGATAACATACTCTCAATTGTAAATCCTGTAGAATATAGACCAGTAGTCCAATTACTTTCAACGAGACACTATATAAAAACTTTGAGACCCCAAAGGAACTCCGGACTCCTTTCCTTAGGTATTTGAGCTGCAACCAACACGACGTAAAACTCAATATGTGTCCGTCATGACTCGTCCATCCGATCACTTGACGATGCTCCCGCAGCAGCATTGGAATCTTCCTCAGGTTCCCCACCTAGAATCGTAATAACCTGCTCTAAACCGCCAACCTCGTCCCTAGCGAGATTGCGGCCCTCGCCCTGCCACTCACCATCGCGCACCTCGCCGTACTTGCCCAGCTCCAGGCCCTCAACCCTCTCCAGGTATCTTCTCGTGGCACCCTCAACGTACTCGAGACGCTCCCGTCTCCAGCTCTTCTTGCCACCACTGCTACCCTCGTTGTCGATATCCATAGCCGAAGACTCGTCGGCGCGAGGCGGAGGAAGCAAGTCCGGCGTGAGATTCAGCAGGGACGTCGAAAGCGCGCGCAGAGCCTGCATCTGCGACAGCGCGAACGCTGTATTAGTACTAAGGGGCGACTCGGAGCCCCCGTCCGTCAGGGAGCCCTTATCGTGCAGGAAGGCGAAGGGGCTCTTCTTTCGTGCCTGGGTTTGTGGTTGTGTCTGTGTCTGTGTCTGTGTCTGTGGTGGGATCTGGCTGGGCGACGTCTTCTCCGCCTTGATTTGCGACTCGGAGATCCCGACGAGCGTCTGTAGTTCGGAGAGCAGCTTTTCGTTGCGCGCGCGCTCGGCGGTGAGGAGCGCGTTGAGACGCATGCTCTCGCGTAGCTTGCGGCGTAGGTGGTTTATTGTGTCGAGGCTTGGCGCATCTGTTTTCCTTCCGGTTAGCTACCATGTCATCTCGCGTATATCCGTACCCTATTGCGTGTTCAGAATAAGCATACTTGACGGGGGAGACAAATCCAAGCCCTCGTAGTGCGAGAGCCGCATCCAGTTGCGCAAGTCGGGCGGACGCACGCATAGGATGTTGCGCAGGACGTAGATTTCGAACTTGTCGAAGTTGCGGTCGATGCTGGCGCATAACAGCGTCTCGAGTTGGTGTGTGCCGGACTCGATCTCTGTTTTGGCCGCCTCGGCCGGGTCTAATTGTCGTTGCGCATCGGCATCCTTGCGAGACGAGGCTTTGGGGGGCTTGAAGCCTAGGGTTGCTGGTGGTGCGTTTAGGAGTCCTTGCTCGACGCTGTTGAGGGCTCGCTCGGCTAGGATGTTTATGCTGTTGATTATGTCGTCGATCAGACTCTGTGCGCGGGAAGTTAGTACATGTTGACTCGTCTTCTAGTATTTCTCGGGAGGCACGTATATATGCGTTGTATGCGGTGAGGGAAGGTACTGACAACAGGGGGATATCCAAAATGCTCTGTCAAAAGCTCGGTATCTGAATTGGTAGACGTCATGACGGCGCATCGTAAATCTCATTGTCCTATCCGTCGCCGTCGTCAAAGCATCTAAGATCTTGTCGACTAAATTGATGGCGACACGCGACGCGACCAATGGCTGTATCGATAAATGTCAATATTTGGTTTTGGTGGTGGGGTGAAAAAATGTCAGCCCCAAATTGGAATTTTATGCAAGAGCGGAAGTTCCCGGGCTGAATTGAATGGGGCACTCAGCTGTGGCTCAGCACGCCTACGTCATACCTACAGATCGTCTTGTACCTAATAAAGGTACATAGCGAATCTTGTGGAACAAACATGCCGAGATATCGTGACTACATATTATAATCTTGTCTACCTACCCCTTAGCAATGCATATTGTATAATTATCCTCGAGAGAAATTTGTAGGGAATAGGGATACGCCAGGATGTCGGATTGGAAAGAGATAGTCAAGCATGGTTGGCACCCAGAGAAAGAAGGGACAACACTTAAGGATCAAGTGGTAAGATATGGATATCTCGTTTGTCTGTTCAAATGTCATTCCTAGCACGTACTAATATAATTATCAGAAGGGCCTCGTCAGCCGAGGGGATAAATCTTCTTCTCACTCTTCCGGTCATCACTCTGCTGCCCCTATATCTATGCTACGTGATCCATCTTCCTTCGGTCCTCCCCCGAAGCGAGTCGGATCTAATGGGAACACGGTCGGGGTTCCGAGTCCAACATCAGCCACACTGCAGTATCAGTCACAAACAGGACAGACGTACGGCGTTCAACAACAGACACAGGAGCCCGCAGCTGAGCCAAAGCCGTACAAGGTTGACACTACAGGACTATCAACAGCACATCTCCCTCCACCGCCGGTACGAAGAGGCAGCCCAGACAAACGAGAACAACCTCCGCCTCTACCATCTTCAGCGAAACCAGCCGGACCGCCCTCGTTACCCCCTAGACTCCCGCCACAAAGCGGAAGCGTATCTCCGGCCCAGAGACAAAGCCCAGTTTCAACTGGAGGTAGTCAACCTTCTGGGTTCTTGAACCAGGGAGCCATCGACCGACTAGGGGCAGCAGGTATCTCAGTACCGGGGTTAGGAATCGGCGGGAAAACACCTCCGCCACCTCCCGCCCGTTCACCCACCACATCGTCATTCCCGTCCATAGGGTCGTTATCGACGAAGCCTTTAAATGGACAAATGAACGAATTGCAAAGTCGTTTCTCCCGCCTCAACACCTCCTCCTCCCAGAAGGAATCTTCGGCTGCACCGACGCAGGGCACAACGTGGGCAGAGAAGCAGGCAGCACTAAAGGCAGCATCGAATTTCAGGAAAGACCCCTCGTCAGTGTCTTTAGCAGATGTGAAAGCCGCTGCCGGGACAGCGCACAACTTCCAGCAAAGACACGGGGATCAAGTAGCTTCAGGACTAAAAGTAGCAAATGGATTAAACCAACGCTTTAATAATGCGGGGGGTAATGAACAAGGGACGGCGGCATCACCAACGTCGCCAATGGGACAGATCACGGGTATCATAGGCAAGAAAAAGCCACCCCCTCCGCCGCCAGCGAAGAAGCCGCAGTTATCCGCGACGGGTAATCAAGGCGATGGACCGCCTCCTGTGCCGATAGGTACAAGACCGAAGTTTTAAGTAGCACAGAGTAAGCGACTCGGGACGTTGTATCACTTGATATTAGAAGTATGCATCTTAAATGGCGCCCGGAGTATGGCAATAGATTCAGTCAGATATCGATGTCACATCAAGGTAGTTGATCTGGAAAGTTTGTAAATACTCGCAATAGAATGGCATTTTTGTCCTGGAATTAGGCTTCGGCTGCGCTATGCACCGAGTGGAATTCGTAAAAAGAACGAATCTATGAAGCCTATAATCTGCGGTTTATAGACATAGAAAAGATGCGTGAAGTCGTTCGGTGTGGTCGTATATGGCATTCATTAATAAAAAGGCTTTTCTGTCCTAAATATTAGGCTCTTAAACCTTCATCTCCTCCAGACCGTGCTTCCAGACGGTAACATAGGGGGTGACACCATCCTCGCGGTAGTTGAGAAGGACAACCCTATTACATGAGTGTTAGTCATAACTCGTCTATTGGGGAGGGATCCAAAATGTGGAACATGGGAAACACTCACATTCCGTCGATGTCCATGCTCTCGCCAGTGTAAAATTCGTAGTCCTTGAAGTTGGAGATGATCTTCTTTGCGAAAGCCTGGGCCTTGGTCTGGAAGTCCTTGACTTCCTCCTCAGAAGCTCCCTTGTCCTTGAGGTGCTTGGCGAGCTTCTTCATGTAGCCTGTACTCAAAGTTTAGTTGGCAACCGCCCCTCTTTCTCTGCTCTTGGCAGAAGGAAATCTATCTTACCCTTGAGATATGTCAAGTACGAGGCTTTGTCGAAGCTGGTAGGCTGGAGACGGAAGGAGTGGATGATGTTGTTGACCTTCTGGGCAGAGTCCTCGACACCCTCGTCGGCCTCCTCAGCAGAAGCGTTGGCACCAGTGTCTGCACAGTCCCCGTCAGCATTCAGATGTTACCCCAGATGGAGTGTGGTCTACAAGGTTCCACAAAGCAGAAACGTACCGACATCGACTGCGCCGATTTCAATCATAGCACAGTCAGCCTCGTAGGCGACGCCATCGACCTCCTTCAGCTTGAAGGAGTCGGACAGGAGCTCGTCCTTGGCTTCGGTAAGAGCGTCCTATACGAGAGGGGCTATTAGTACACATTCGGGGGGGACTTGTTTCTAACTCATGATAGGCGAAGAACATACTCTGAAAATAATCATGTTGGCGGTGGTAACAGAGAGTTCTGATGAGCGATAGACAAGGAGAGAAAGATGTTAGTTGTCGAAGGATTGGCGATGGAAAGCTGGTTAAGTAGAAAAGGAAGAAGACTGCTTTGCGACAAGATAATGAGGGGCAGATTTTCCACTGGCGGAGACCCTCAAAATTTTGGGTAGGAGGAAAGTGGGAGTTTAGAATGGAGGGGCGACCGCGCTTAACCTAATTTGGTGCCTCGATTAGATCTAGAATTTTTTGCTCCGTAATTTTTTTTTTTCCCTCTGTTGAATCACAAGATTGTACCTTGATATTTTTAAGTGTGACTGTGTAGGCTACATATACAGGTTAGATCTACTTTGTGTATTCATTCAATTGTTTATGCTAAAGAGGTAGCTAGCTCCTCGGCGTTATTTGCCTTCGTTGTTTTTTCTCTTAGGTGTTGGATAGCTTTCAAGATCTAGGTTGTCACAATAAGAGTACTGTTTTTACACATCATTTATTCACATTTCCAAGCTTTTGTCTGCATGCCGCATTGTCTCATTAATGGCTAAAGAGGCACAGCTTAATTACACTACTTATTACTCAGCTACAAAACTCGTCGATATCGGATTTACGAGATTTCTTACCACATGAAACATTATGCAGATGAACCAGAATATGTACCAGTACAATGTATGTATTCATTTTTGCCACTAATGCTTATCATGCAGAATGTACATTGAATGTTTAAGCTATACGGGAGCTTAACTTAAGGTACATGTAGATAGACTTTAGATGCAAAATTCTAACCGCGAAATTATCCATTCAAGCCCATCATCTCGTTTTTTATTATTATTACCTATTTTATTATGATTGCCTATTACCTCTCTCACACTGCTCTCACGTTTAAAACACCGAGTTTACCGAGTTTGTACGACAAGTACGAAGTACATAAAAAAACAGGTGATCTCGGACATTGACGGATGGCGGGAAACCGAGATTTATAAAATTGATAAAAAAGGGGGGCCCACTTGTTAGTACAAAATGAGTACAAAATGCAACTGACTATGATATGATGACGGACCACTTAAAGACCCAATTGGCATTTGCGCCTTGCACGCGCCATAACTTTATCCTGCCTTAAGACTCGCAGGGGACTCGTAAATAATTCAAACTCCTCTACAACCTTCAAGAGCTTATCTAACTACTTACACTCTTTTCTACAATCGCGACGATCCTTTTAAACTCCCCCCCCGCCACCTTATTCTTTTTCACTTTTCTAAAGACGCCAAATCTAATACTCTCCCACGCTTGGCACCCCGTCATGGCTGCCAATTCGACGTCCGTCACGGACCTTCCGCCTCTCCCGTCTTACGAGGTTGTAGTCGCACCAGACTTATTCACATGGCTTCCTGACTTCTATCTATCTATCCTCGCTCCTACAGTCGCGTACTGGGTCGTTTCTATCTTCTTCCACATTATCGATACCTGGGACCTATTCCCGCAATATCGTCTACACACGCCTGCCGAGATCGCTCAGCGCAACAAGGCCACGCGATATGAAGTCCTTCGCGATGTTCTCTTCCAACAAGTCATACAGGCCGGCATGTCCTTTGTTCTGGGCATGACTGACCCGCCGCAATACACGGGCATGGAGGAGTATGATGTCGCTGTGTGGGCGACGAGGGTTCGTTTAGCGCAGAGAGCTCTGCCCGCCCTCCTTGGTGCGCTCGGAATAAACGCCGCCACCATTTCCAAGAACATGGCCGTATCGCATCCACTCCTAGCCGGCGTGCTTGCCGGTGGGCATTATCCCTTCCTCACAACCGAACTCGCCGGCCCAGACGGAATCTCGGTCCCAGCTTTTGCCACTTGGGAACTCCTAGTTGCCAAGGCTATCTACTACGCTATCATTCCGGCCTTCCAATTCTTCGTTGCCGTCACCGCTCTGGACACTTGGCAGTACTTCCTTCACCGACTGATGCACCAAAATAAGTGGCTTTACAGTTCGTACCCCTGACCATCCATCTTCTATCGGTGGATAGTAGTTACTAACAATCTTGCAGCCACGTTCCACTCCAGACATCACCGACTCTATGTCCCCTACGCTTACGGAGCTCTGTACAACCACCCATTCGAGGGTTTCCTCCTCGATACGGCTGGCGCAGGGCTCGCGTACAAGATCGCGTTCATGACTCCCAGACAAGGAATCGTATTCTGGGTTATGTCCTCAATCAAGACTGTCGACGACCACTGCGGCTATGCCCTACCCTGGGACCCTCTTCAGCACATTACTTCGAACAATGCCGCCTACCATGACATTCACCACCAAAGCTGGGGCATCAAGACAAACTTCGCCCAGCCATTCTTCACTTTCTGGGATAGACTACTAGGGACTATGTGGCACGGTGACACATCGCTGAAGTACGAGCGATCGAGGACCAAGGCCCAAGAGTTCTTGGAAGCAGAAGCTAAGAAGGCATCTGCGAAAGCTCAATAAACCTGTCACATTCGCACCGGTTAGGTGTAGACATTCGCTGTATCATCCTAGGGACATTCGTTGTTTTTACTTTCTAAGGCGTGACAGGGTATTCTGGATTGAACTCGGTTTGAGGTGGCATGAGATCTATACATTCAGGGAGCATGGGACGGGCGTTTCTTCGAGTCTTTCGCTACAACGCGACAGGACTTACAAGGGGTATTGGGACAACTTTCGATCCCATACCTTAAAATATTCAAATCTTTGACGTCTTGAATGCAACGCAAGGCTCTTCGACCTATTCGACATGATTGATGTGGTAAACGAGCAGCCGATGTAAGTGGTGCAGGGGAGAGTTTTACGGCGTTGGCATTTGGATGCGGGAAAACTTTGGATGCATGGCATTTGGCTTTCCTCGGTCACTGCCATAGCTCCTCGTAATTAATAATACGACTCAATCTCCTTCGCTTCCATCTCAAATTATGCGATCTGTCTACCTATTCTCAGGTGCGTGAATGTAGAGACTCGTGTTACAACGGGGTCGTCAGGTATAGTGCATGTTACCTCGAATCCTACAAATAGTGGACGATACCTATCCAATCACGTATGTGTCTCTTACGTCAGCAACTTCATCCTTACAATCTGAAGGATATATAGGTAGATACACAGTATCTGACCCCTTTCAATTGTGACTCTCCTACGACATTCGTACACAAGATTTCTCGACGGCTCGCCCGGTCGAGGCAGGAAGATTCATACAACTTGACAGGGCCCCCTTGCATGCAGCAGCAGGAGTGAGCGAAGGATCTAGCTCAACAATACAAATTTGCTTCATAAAAAACAGCTTAAGCTCGTACACTGTCGTTTCAACTCATTCAACCAAGCCTTTCTATGTGTAAAATAATTTCCACTCCCCAATTCGCTTGAACAATGGCGAAGAGCTGTCTATCTATAATCCCACTCACCGTCTTCGGCGTGGTCGAGCCCGCCCTCCTGTAGGTACCCAGGTTTACTCAAACATGCCTAGCTTAGCTATAATCAGATCTCATCTACACGCCCCCACGCCTAATATGCTATTTACTGTACGCTAACGTTAATCACAGCATCTGGGCCTACATAACCGCTCTCCGAGACCTCCCCAGCTACTACGCCGCGCAAGTCCCCAACACCCCGCTCTCCACCCCGGACGCCGTCCCCCCGCAGGGTCTCGTCCTGCTCCTCCAGCTCATAAACGTGTACCTGCTGCTCGCGGCCGTCGCCGTCATCTGCAGCTGGACGCCCCACGCGAGCGTCGCCCGCTGGTACCTCATCGCCGTCGCCTTCGCCGACTACGGCCACATCTGGGCGTGCTACCGCGGCGTGGGTGCGGACGTGTTCTGGGATGTCGAGAGGTGGAATGATATGCTTTGGGGCGGCGTCGCTGTCAGCGCCGTCTTGAATGCGCTCCGCTGGCTCACGGTGCTCGGGGCCTTCGGCGCGCTGCGGGATCCGCGGGGGCCGACGGGGATTAAGGGGGCCGGGAAGAAGAATAAGTAGGTGGGCTAGGGTAGTTGGATGGATGGGTTGAAATGAAATGAGATAAGATGAGATGAGGTTGTTTGTGGATTCGGTGTGGTAATATGTGTGTCATGCGAGCGATGTGGTTGTTGCGTGTTGGTGGTGTTGTGATAGATCTCCCGATGTTGGGGAGAAATGGTTTCTACGACCCCTTGTCTTGTTCGCGTGGATACACTCGTTACAAGTTGAATTAACATCATATAATGTAATTTTACCTACTTGGATTAGTTTATGCTAGAAACGGGAAGACGCGGTTGCGATGATACAATAACGAGATTATTGCCACTGTCCGACCTTGGGACGTTGCAGCTGTTGGGATGTACTTCGGACAGGCCTAGCTGTTAAGAGCATTGGTTACTCTTCCTCGGGATGTCTATCTTCTATTTTGGGTATTTAGGGGCTTACGGGAGTTGTGACTATCGCGGTACTATTGAAGCATCTTTCTATGGTTATGAGTGACTGTAGGAGTGGCACTCTCCAGCTAGATCTAAGGCTTTGGGCCTCTTATTTTATTCGGGCTAGACTAGCATGTACGGTCTCAGAACGTATCATATTGGCCTTGTTTATAAAGCCACAGCTTAATGACTTTTCTGTCAGGTGTAATTTGATAATCTAAGAGAAGTCGGACTGCACATCCTTGAGTTCCTGTCATTTCTGTTGTGCAATACCGTGTGTATCAGATGGGGGAGCTCTTGCACTAGCACCAGGGTTAAAATAGGGGAAATGTGTCTATAAAGCTATATACTATTGCTAGATGCTAAATACAATGATCAGTTCTCTTATTAGGGAGACTCGGATTACCGTTCTACATTCGATATGGAGCCAGCAATGAGGATTGACATGACCCTCGTGGCCAAAGCGATCAACCATTGGCAATATTGCTGTTATACATCACCTTCTATTGTTTCTATTATATATCTGGGTAACTGGACTTAGCTTCACATGACATAAGAGGTAGTAGGTATTCTTGAGCTTAGAAGATATAGACCCTGCTTTCTCGTCGGCTAGCGGTCAACAGCACACTCCACAGAGATATATAGTGTACATCCACATTCAGACAAGAACACGCAGATTAGGCTTACGAAGTTACTAGTCACATTTGCAAGAATGTTGTTACGCAGCCCGTACGTTATGAGCTACTACTACTATGATGCTTATAGAAAATTAGGCCGCCTGCGGAAACCAGCGGCATCACAACGCTCGCCGGGCGATTAATATGCAGTCATGAAGGAAGGCAAATCTTGTAGCCGTTTTCCCGTCATTTTCAGCCCCTTCCTAACCTTTTTTTTTTATTTTGAAAGTGGTGGTACTAGATACTATACCCAATTAGCGGAGTCTATTGCTGTCGGCTTATCAAGAGGATTACTCTGGAGGAAACATTCACGTGTGATGTTGGCGATAACACGGATTGCTAGCATTCAAAGGACATTGGGTGTAACATGTAGGGCTAGAAGCTCTTCTATTAGGGTAGCTACTTGCAATATAGCCAATAAAACTGTGACCGTTCTCTCTGCCATGGTAGCTGGTGGCCAAGTTTTGCCCCATCCACGAACATCGTTAGGCTACAAGGTCTTCCTAAGAAAGCAGCATCGAATATTTATGAATGAATCAAAGAAACCCAGTCCACCTAGCTGTTAGCTATTGATTACGGACCGAGTTCTTTTTTTTGGTTTCTCCAATGTATCTAACTAACATGGCACCATAAAATGCCAATGCTAAAGTCGAGTTGACAAATCCTGATACTGTTCCCAGAAAGCATTCATCTGCATAATGCCATAGATAGCTGTTGACCCATAGGGCTTGATCCAGCACGCTAATTCTCCTATTCGGGTATTTAGAAGTGATCCTTTGCTGTAGAAAGACGTGGTGCTCCTACACTTCACTAAGCATATCAAAACTCAAGATACCTTAGAGGTTTTGCCTTTGGTAGAGGTAGTAAGGGCTAACGGGTTCAGCCCTCGGAAGCTTTTCAAGGACCTCCTCTTATAGCATGAGTTTGAGCGGAACAAGGGAAACAAAAATCAAATTATATAGACAAGAGCGGAGCCTCGGCTCTTAGGTGCGAAGACTTATAGTAGGTTTCATATGTCGTCAGGTAAGCTGCTAGAACATGACTTGCTCATCGCTTTCTCAAGAAACTGTAGACTCCAACAGTATATCGTCACTTTTCTTATAACTGAACAGGTTCCATAAGCCATGTGAACATTTTAATTACA
Source organism: Hypoxylon sp. CO27-5 (assembly GCA_002120305.1). NCBI lineage: Eukaryota > Fungi > Ascomycota > Sordariomycetes > Xylariales > Hypoxylaceae > Hypoxylon > Hypoxylon sp. CO27-5. The sequence goes on along the minus strand of KZ112529.1, from coordinate 133,571 downwards.
AAGTGAGTATATGAAGATTCCAAATAACTGCAAATTACCTGATTAACTTCTCTCTCGGCGGCCATAGTTGTACAAAGGGTCACTTTGGGCGACATGGACATCAAGAGCATGCGGAAGCTATGGAGTATCACTAGGTACCTAGGCAGGTATCGGGAGATTGGCCTGTTGAACCTGTCAGAAGTTCGATGACCTGTTGGGGCTTGGATCCGACCAGGTCTGGGCCTGCTGGGGCGACAGGACCCGGCACAGCTAAGAGCCCGAGCAAAGGTAAAGGATTGTTGCTTGTATGTACGCCACGACCGTTCGTAGGTAGGTTTAAGCATACTTGCATGAAAATATGGTAGCTGTCGATCCTTCCAAGGTCATGTAAGACTTACAGCGTAATAGTAAGTCTTCTTATACAGAACTTCTTCTACGCGACGCGTAACGCTACCTTGGGGTACTAAGCTGAACCATTAGGTATGTTAGGTACCAGGTAGGAAATATACGCACGTATCAGGAAGAATCGAAAGCTTTGCCGCAAGACTACTTGGTTCCACGATGTTAACTGCGAAATTAAGTCCGTTTTCGTGACACATTTACACAACACCAAGAGCAGAGCCTCCTTATTACGGTGTCACAAATTTCCTTCGTACGGTAGCTAGGTAGGGTTCTCATAAGGAGCTATTGCACAGCGGACTATCAAAATCAACAGGCGATTACTAAATTAAACTATTATGTTTCCTGCAAGGACCTAGGGCTGAAAACCCCTTGCCCTACCATAAGACCCATTGCTGATGCTACGAAAATCACGGAGGCTTCGGGTAGGTTGGAGTAGGGCGTATTGAATGAGCACCGAAGCAATCCCTTACTTTGCTGACATCGTGTCCACGTATGCCTAGTAAACATGCAAAGGACTTACGACGTCCTACGATGCCAATGCTGAATGCCTTTGATGGCTCAGAGAGAGCTGGGCTGTGTAAGACCGGAGGAAAGGGGAGATCCCTGGGGCACGACGAATAGGATATTCTTAGCAGCCATGACCATACAAGATATCAAATCATATGCGGGAATATCACACAATAGCATCACCTGCAAGGTCCCAAGGAGATGTAGAAGGAAGTCTCGGAAGTGATTTTGCAGATACATATCACTACCTAATTAGAGACATGTTCTCATGTGGAAGCATGAATGGTGAGACACATTGGGCATTGTCCGTCCTTGATGGCGGGAACATCAGGCCAGTTTACCACCATTAAAAGGCAAATCCTCCAACTGGAGCATTGATTGTGGATTCCAGTTAAGACGGTTTCCGCTTAGTGCTTATATCTATCTACATCACGACTTGCTTTGGGAACGATGGCTTCGAAGAACAATCCTCCAGCGAGAGTCTAGGCACGAGATGAAGACTCTTGGATTCACTAGCAGTGGAGAACCTTCATTGAACGTGTCTCTGTTTCATGACAGCACAGAATGTGGGTTGAAGACAGGGCTATCTTTCAGCTATGACGAATCTGTCAGATTATAGGCTATAGTAGACGCTGACCTCGATGAATGGGACGGTAGAGAAACTCTGATCATTGTAGTAAAATGCATATTTCTAAACTAGGGGTTCTGGGCCAATACCGGCCTCTGTTGGTATCACGACTCATGTTCCGGAAGAAGCAATATCCTTGAACCACGTCAGCGTCTGGGGACGGTTAGGTAGACTCGTATGAATGCGGCCAAGAGACTTCAAACTTAATTCGTTCCCTTCGGAGTAAAAGAACGAAACGAATGCTTAAGAGTCATCCATGGTAAAGAGTCATGCAGAAAAGCAATTTGCTTTTTTTTGCCAAGGCAGCAAGTCTGTTCCCCACGTTGAATAGAAAGCCTGTGCTGATCATGTTTATAGCTCCAGCCCAGCTGTAGTGTACGGTAAAGAAAGAATGTGGGTACTGATGAAGCTGAGACATCTTTCGGATAATAACATCGTCTTGGTGTCGAATGACCCCAGTGTGACATCGCACCTTGACCACCACGAAGCAAGTAATCGCCGATGGTGGTACCTGGGGAAATATCCATCGTATTGCCGTCGGGAATCTCGCTAACTAGGATGGAGAAGAATGATATTTTACACATCATCAAGTTGCTGGCCCGGCAACTTGGGGCACTAGCTTAGTGAGCTTCCAGAACCGGCATTTCAGCCAGGTTACACAGCAAGCTGAAATGCGCCTTTGCAGATCGTGATGTTTCACTGGGGAGATTGAAAGACCCAACGACCCAGACACGGCCGCGGCCCGCATGTGTTGAATGCGGTCGGATACCTAAGAGGCAAGTGAAGATTCCTGAAGTCAGTGGTTTAGCTTTATGGAGCCTCCTTCACATGGGATCCTGAGGTTCTGCGATCTCAGCTGTTGGATTCAGCCAAAAATGCAAACTGCACCTTGTCACTTGCAAACCCCCTGGTCCCTTATGCCGAAGCCCGGGGTCACCGTAATTAGATGTTCATATTATGACCCCTGTTAGCTTGCGCATAATTCTCATTCTCGTCGCCTTACCGCCAAGAATTAAGCGTTACGCGTAAAGGAAATATCGCAGGAACGCGTACGAGGTTCGATGCCAGATGGAAATTACGTCGATAGAAGTTTTTTTTTTTTTTTTTAAATTTTTTTTTAAATTTTTTTAGCCACTATATTGAGCACGATAAAGTGGTATATAATAAGAACGTGGTTTCTTAGTAAGTGAAATGACTCGAACCGAGTGTGACGGCCTGATTGATTGCTAAATGGAATTATTGTTTCACCGTACCGGGGTGTCCCGGGTTCCAAAGGCTCACCGTCTGGAGGTATCCACGAGAAAAGCAAGGCGACTTTGAAGATCCTGATACCGCAATTTTCTAATTTTTTTTTTCGGGCTAGGTAGATGCAGACTAATTGGCCAATTGGGTAGAAACAACATATCTTCAAACAAATATGGCGTTTTGACCTATTCAAGCAGACGAAGCTGTCATTTGTCATGTATGTCAGTCTGAGACATGGGCTGGTCTGGAAAGCGGTCGATGGGCTGCCGTTAATTGGCTGTGATAGGTTCGAATTACAGCAGAGTATTTTGCTAGACTGGAGAAGTTGTGATTACATGCAGTGAGCTGCAACTGGGTTTAGCGGGTACCAGTTGTATGGCTCGTCGGAGCTCTTCATGCAAGCCACGCTATCGAATATTTTCGGAATAGGTAGGTAGACAAAGTGAGCACAATGCCGAAACATACATATTGTATGTACTACTTCCTATTTGGATACATGTAGGTTTCATTAGAAACCCTTATTTCTCGAAGCTACCTCTGTATGTATTTAAGGCAAGAAGATATCCGAATCTTTGGCGATATACTCAAATGTATTGTACCTAGTTAAACATCGGCGTATTAAATCAATGAGTGAGGAGGTTGTACTTGTCTAGTTGTCGTACGGTTTCGGCTGTTCCAAGGTTGTTATTACAGTTTGCAGAGGGGGCATCCCAAGTCGAATGCGGATAATTTGAAGTAGGTACCAAGTATTGGTAGTCTTGACCAATCATATCGACTTCTAGTGTCCCCCCTTTTCCCTTTTCGTCGCAATTAAGCCCCCGACTTTCCCTTTACCGGACAAGATCTACTCCTCATCAATCCCGTCAAACTGTCGTCATTTCCTTTTATCTTGATCCTCTCCAATACTTGGTATCCCTCAACAGATGCGTCCAGTGATCTCATACATCTCATACAGAACCATCCTGTTTTCTACAGGTATCGTCATTCACTATCCCACTTATGTACTTGGTGCATCTTGTCACTTAATCACATGGTTTCCACCGACGAGGTATACATGCAGTACAGTACATATGTAGACTTTATACACTAATAATGTTCAACCTCTCGTCTCACTCTAAGCCGCATCTCTCAAACAAGGCCCACATTCAACCTTGAGTAAGGAGATCAGGAACCAGATGCATCAATCCAACTTTTTCCCGCTGCTCTTCCCAAGCCTAGAATACGCCCTAGAATACGCCCCGAGTTTATCAATCGTAATTGGTTTTCAACAGTCTCAGCCTTCCAGGTCCTCTCTTATCCCGCCCCTGAGACTCTAGCAACGTCTCCCTTCTTACAAGCAACGCACAATTCGCCTTCTGTCTGCCTATAAACTTCTACATACTCCTAATCAAATCGTTCCTTTCCATTTACTAGATTGGGTGCGTAGTAGTTCGCAGTACGTATATACATATTACCGGTGGTGTGAGAGAAGTGGTCTACTTCCTACACGGCCTTTGGACCCTTGAATCCCCAAATTTCGCTTGGTTTGCCTTTAGGCGCCGTGCCGCTGAACGAAGTCGACTCACGGCGCTTCCGCGAACCACCAACTCGGCATATCATTGGTCAATTCCACTAACCACCCAAACTTCGAAGAGTTGCATTGCACCGCTGCTTTGCGTTCCTGCGTCTGTCGAAACATTACAACCAAAGTTAGCAACTGTTTCAGTGGATCTTTGGTTCTAACTTAAGAACTCCCGAAAACGAACGGCGGCAATTAATTTATTACTTGACTATCTTGTCGAGCTTCGCCGTGTTAAAATCGGCCATATAACCTCGATCTCGTCTCGTCCCTCCGTCCATAATACCACCGTCTTCATTCATTATGGATCCCACTACGACACTCTTTACTTTCATGCTGTGAGTTTTTGCGTTACACTAATTACCGCTCTTTTCATCTACACAGCCTGGTGCTTGCTTTCGTTTGGGTTCAACCCTGTCATTTTTCCCTGTACCTTATCACGACGCTCGCTATTATCCTGCATTCTTTGTGGCATCTATGCCCGTATCCACCCGGCATTTTTCCAAATTCGATCAAATATTAAGTAAACACGGCATTTATGAGGTATCACCGCATAAGCCCTCATAAACATTCGTTATTCTAGAATTTCCGATCGGCCAGGATTTGGGGAGTAGCAAGCCCAGCGCATCATCTCCGAACAGGGGTTCCACGCGAAGGTCAGATATTGCCTACCAACAACATAAATTGTGGCTGAGAATTCGCACTCCCTTGTCAGCCCTGCCATAGTGCTTACCCCAATAAGTTGGAGACGAGGAAACCGAGGAAACCATTTTCAGGCACCCAGAGCCTGAAAGAAGGCAGCCAGCCACTGTTCCTGTCAGATTCTCCCAGAAGCAAGTGCTCCAGTCACCTTAGCCTGCTTACAATCCATGTCCCATCCCAAAAGTACATATGCACTGAGTAGCATTATTTCACACACCCCTGCTGCGTCACCCATTGCGTTTTCAGGTGGCATGCATATGTACCTTACATGCCTATGTTATTATCGGCTTACATTCTTCGTTTACTTATTATTTACTGGTCGCCCTACCACCTGTGGAACTCTATCTGACATGGAAGCTTACCATTCTCTAGTCAAACACATCCTTCAGTCTCATCAGTGCGTCTACTTGGGTCTTGGGACAACTTCTCAAAATATCACACCATGGAGCGTGATACACGACGGGACCGAAGTCAATGGCGTGGCTGCCATACCTTTAACAATATAATTTGCGATGGCGACCAGGTTGGGAAGCATACACGCAACGGAGGACTAAAGATGGGTCAGACTTATTACTATTATGTGAGTATATAATAACCGTGGGCTCCATGCAATTCATCATTTACTGATGATGGGTGTTCAGTATGAGTTGGACGGTTCAACCGAGACGTATGACCCTACCGTGGCCACAACCAATGCATGTCCTTATCTTCCTGGGCAAACCGTCAACACTCTAGATGTTCCCCTGGAACGTCTATCAAGAATTAGGAGTGCTTCAATGAACTCACTGCGGACTGCCGACTTTAAGACGATGGACCCCAAGGACAAGTTCATGGCTCCAAGGCCAGCCCCTCCCGTACCAAGCCTTCCGGATCTTCGTGTTGGATCTTCACCAGCACCAGCAATGTCACTTGTTCATAAGCGGTCAGCTCGCTCACTATCACCTGCACCCAGTTGGAGCAGTGCTGCTCGACGATTCTTGGGACGAAAGAAGGCACATAACCTAAGTACCGACAGTGACGCAGGTAGTGAGACTGAGGTTGAAAGTCACTGTGGAGAAGAAAGCAGGCGTGAACCCAGGAGCATTACACCGTCGGGTAGCGTTCGGTCTCGTGATATGTCCCCAGAATCACTTATGAGATTTCTGTCTGACGACCGACCTCAGACACCCTCTGCTATGGAACTGGCACCAAAACTACTGATACCGGATGAGATTGCTGAAGAGAATGAGGATGATGACAATTTTGCAACATCCGCGACATCCGAAACTGCACCATTTACGATGCTATCGCCTCCACCATTTCAACGAAGCATGTCGTCGCCATCGATCAAGGGCGATAGTAACGCGTCAACCACGACGATTGTTCCTACGGACATCAGACCAGATGCCAGTGCCACTTCACAACCCATCGATGTCCCATCTAAGAAGCCTACCATCGATTCCGATGCTCCTCAATCGCATTTCTCGTACTCCACGACATCATCGAGCTTAGCGTCCCCACAGTCGATGAAGTCTCGTGACCCTAATCAGATTTCCTTCTTCGACGATTCGGATAACGAGAGTGAGGATGCCTTCCCTAACGAAGATGAGTCATTCATGCTCCAAGGGGATCGTCGAGGTAGTGAGCGGGGCATCCCGAAGCATATCCACTCTCCTATCACTGGTTATAGCCTACCTCAACCTGGAACACTTAGCGAGAAATACTTGGACACAAGCCGCCTACCTACAGCTGCGCTTGGCTCACCAGATTTAGTCGCCAGGCTGGACAGTGGCGTGTCTCTGGGCAACGCCAATATTCTCGGTCGCCCCGGAATGGACGCCGGTTTGGACGACCTAGTCAACGATATGGGTTGGATGGCTGATGTCATTCAACCTAAGTTCATCTAAACTTCTATATGTTTTACACTATTTTATTTCTTTTTTTTTCTATTTTCTTTTTCAAGGGTTTATAGAATGGGTATAGAATATCGGCTACACGGTCATAGAGATATCGGGCGAGGCTTCTGAAAAGTTTGGAGTTTACGATGTATATCTCAGAACCATTCTCTTTACTGGATCTTGGCGCTTAGTGGACTAAAAAGGAGGATGAAATTCTATACCCTTATTGTTTATGCGGGATACGGCCGGCTAGCTTTATGAGAGCAAGCGCTGGTTGCCTGTTCAAAATTGTGTTATATATGCACGGATCGGACGGGAGGATCTAATGGATGGGGCTATGGGATATAAACTACACTTCTCTTATCCTTAGGAGGCCCTTGACAATATTACGCGGAGGAGTTCACAGGCGGATATACCACATCAGAGAAATGGATAATGAGAATTTTACGTGAGATGGGAGAATAATAGATGGCTGGTAATGCGGATTCGAAGCTATGCAAATAAAACAATCCCTTGGATCTATTTGACATCAAAGCAACCGTCTTACAGTGAGCTTTTTCTCCGACGTAGTGAGACCCGTTCATGCAAGGTACAAGCATCTCGGACATCCCCAGCAATCTGACTCATCTATCAAATACTAGTAGCTAGTTTCTGAGTTGTTAAAGGCCACGCCAGAAGACTCTATATTAGGTAATCTGGGCAACGTTTCATGAGCAACTGGGTCCTTCATGTTCCTGCACCCCGGATAGAAGCTGACAGGCACAGCGCATACGAAACCCACCCACACCAAACGAAAACCAGGTACGAACACGTATACTAGGTATACATGCATGCATGGGGAGGACCTAATAAGATATACGAACGTGGAGTCTGCTTGGGGTTTTTTTTTGTTATCTTATTAGTCCTAGCCTCGGGACTAACGAAGATCCTACCCAGGTATAAGACGTATATAGGACCGCGGGATTTTAACTAACCCGATCTATCGTAACACGGCCATCGGGATTCGCGCATCTCTGCTAATTAGGTACTGCCCGCTCCGTTCCCTTCCCCCAACTTCGATCGCGTGTTGGGTGGCTCACGCACGCAAGGCGGGCGATGCCTCCTACGAATACGTGGTCGTTGCCGCGATGTATCACGTCAGTTTCCTCAAAATCGAGATCATGTTTTTTTAATAGCCGGTTTGGGGTTTGTTTGCGCCGTGAATAGATTAGGTGCTTAACTTATGTGCTATATAGAGGTAGGTATCATAGACAGATATATCCGTGCCAGTGGGAATGTGGGAATGTCAGCGTGGCTCAGGTTGGTTTTAAGTTGTGTGGTTAGGTGATAAGGTGAGTGCCTACATTAGGTAGTACAACACCTTCTATCGGGTTTCACATGCACTATGCACACCTCGGTGGCTCATGTACCTATGTAGATACATGAGGCGAGGTGAGAACTCGTTTTTGGTTCGTTTCGGTTCGGATCGGTCGGTTAGACTTGACTAGGTAAGGGGTGTGGGAGCCCGACGGAACGGCCAGGGATGCGGATCCCAGCCCTATAGAGTACCGAGAGGCACATGGCAAGCTGTCGGTTGGGTCATGTGCCTTACACCGAACCTGGGGGGCTTAGAAACTACATGGATAGCTAGTCGGAGGGCTAGTTACACCTAGGAGCGGGATGATATTGAATCCGATGGTTCCCTTGCTGTTTAGCCAAGACCAAGGACAACATCCTCTCACTAATTCCCTACTTCACGTTTCTAGGATGAGGCGGATAGAGATGAGAGAGCTGAGATGGTAAGCAAACTAGCACGGTGGCCTAGAATGGAAACAAATCCGGATGAACGCACCATACTTAGTATAGTGAATAGCTGATGAACTATTATGAGGTATTGTCATCGATCAGGTTATGATTTTCGGGCAACCTAACTGGTTCCTATACGACTTCTAGGCACTAGAAATTTGTTACCTTAGGTAAGGTAGATAGTGTGATGATAGGCGGGTGACGTCTCGCAAGCCTCTTTGTTACCGACCTCCAGCTTGGCCGGCTGTCTCAGACATCCTCCGAGACTACGGAACGTAAGCCGACTGACGGACTCCTCTTCTTCACTTGTTTTCTACGACAGAATAGTGCATAATGTGCTGAATTATTTATAATGCTGCGCTGCCCGCGTCATCCTGTAGGTGACCTATTCCCGTCTTACGAAAGCAGCGAGTAAATCTACTAGGAGGCATTAACATCGCTTACTCACACCGATTATATAATACTGCGTACGCCGTCTGATCGAAAGCCACACAGCTGCCTCCGTGTCTCCGATTGCATTGTTTGGCGGATCAAAGCTCAATACGAACTATCGAATCACGCTTTGAGCGAAGCAGAGAAAAGTTAGGGAATATTTAATGCATATAATTCAAAATCCGAGTGCTCCTGCTGGGTATCTCTTGCATAAGAAGTAGGTTCGCCTTGCCCAAACGCCCTTCCTTGAGCTGAAACCCAGGTCTATCCAGGAGACTCCGCGTTGCTAAAAATTCAATATGAGGTTTATCAGTCTCTATTCCGTATTATCTCCTCATCCATGCCCTGTCAGTCTATCTTGATGTGAACTCCCCTTATGCCTTATGCCATAGTACTTAGGTAAGATTGGTTTTTCTTTTGGGTGTATAGTTAACTCCCAAGGTGCCACAGGATCGTTGTGGGACGTCCATTTCGTGAAGCTGAATCTAATAGTGATGCACTTCTGATTCAGGGCGTCATGAATGATGTTTCTTTTCCCTTGTCGCTAGTTTTGGACTTCGGGACTAGCCAGGAAGGAAGGCTCTCGTCTTCCCAGGCCTCGAGGTACTCTCTCTCGTATTCGATCTCGTAGTTGGCAAGGTTGTTTCTGTTTCTCTCCAGAATCTCCCGAACTTTCTTAGTTTCAGACTCCCAGAAATTATCTACCCACTTTAGCAACCCTTCTAGGCGACCCTCTGCCGATTTCAACATTTTGGCTTGGAACGTTTTGGCAGGCTGTTCTTGGTGCTGTCGGAATAAACGTTCTTCTTTCTGAATAGCGCATTGCCGGTCGACATCCGATAGAGGGAAAGATATGATTTGGTGGTTGAAATTCAGCGCATGAACAAGTTTTGCAAATTGATGGTGATTGAGGCTATTTTGCTGACAGTCGAACATGGCGAGTCCTTTATTTGATGCAAGAACGCGGCATAATTCGCTCAAATCTTCAGCTGCACCTATATCGTGATTTCGGATACGAAGCTGACGCAGCGTGTTATTATGTTTTAATCCACCCAACGCTCCGGTTAATCCCCAGCCTAGATGGCTATCTTCAAGCTTGCCATCGTATCCAGAAAAGTCCAGGAATCGTAAAGTGTCGTTCAGTTCGAAGAAGCGAGACAGGAGCTCGGATGTTTTCGAACTTGCACGGTCCGGTGGTCCAGTCCCTACCATACTCAAGAACTCGATGGTTTTGTTATGCGTAAGTGCCTTAAGTAACCGGTTGAAATTTGATTCGTGTTGGAATAGGACCATATCGAGATGAAGCATCTTTGGCGCTTCGTTACCATGTATTAGGTCAATCCAGTCAGTTGAAACAAGTTCAAGTGGATTCTCGCTAAGCAACAAATGCATGTCTCGGCCTGCCCCAAGCCGGCAAAGGATGCCAGTTGCCATATCCCCCGAGAGTCCGCAATTAATAAGGACCAGACGACGTAGATTGTGAGACTGGTCAAGCTCGACGAATTTCATGATTCCACAAAGGGTGTCGAAGTTGATCTGCCATAATTCATCAGCACAATCACAAATTCAATATGCATTAGGTATGTATTACCTTCCACCCTGATAGGTCTAGCTCCTCTAGATGCCATGGCTCGTAGCTTGATGTTGTGCTCCAAGGTCGGAATAAAGGACCATCCAGATTTCCCTTGATTGCATATGCAAGATTCAAACACCTCAACTTGCTTGCATCGTTGAGCGTTTCCGAAGCCTTCGCTGCTTCTATACGACCTGTGTTACGTGATACATCGAGTACCTCGATACTTGAACGCTGGTCATGTAGACCCTCCCAAAGTAGTACGAGCGCGTCTTCGTCGAGATGGCACCGTGATACCGAGAACGTCCTCAGGAAATCCGGCCTGTTCTGCAGGACTCGGGCTACACGGCAGTTAGTCGACCCAACTTGTTGAGCTGGTTAAGTTAGGTAACTAGGCTTACAGAGACCTGCAATATCAGGCACGCCCAAGGGATTCCCGTTTAGATTTATCGAATTGCATCGAGTTTGTAAAGACTTCCAAAGAAGTACAATTGGCGGTACAACTTCACATACTCGGCTGGTCGGAGACAGGGCAGAATGTCCATCTTCTAGTAACGTCGTGGGAACTCTGCTTAATACGTTGGTAAGATCGATATGTCGAATAGATTCCGACCCAAGTAGAAGAGCTACAATTTCCTGGAACAGTACAGATGAGTTCTCCACAAGCTCGAATTCAGCTCTGGTAAGACTGCGTTTTCCTGAAATGATGTCAATTTTACAATGCCGTACGGCTGTTGTAGAATATTGGATTACGAACCTGTCCGGGAAATCCATACCGTAGACTCAAGTCGTGTGGTATTGTCAACGGCACCAGAGAGACTCGAGAAATCGATGTCGTAGAATGATAACGACTTGAAGTAGTCATTGAAGCGTAACGCCCGGAAGACAGCCAACAACTGGTATTTGGTGTACTGGGACTGTTCCTTCGATGCAAGGAGGCAAAACTGAGGGGCGTGCTGCACGTTTTTCCACTTGACTGTCCAATTCACGGGAGGGGAGCAATAACCTTCGCTAAATGCTTGAAGGGTCGTTCTAAAACCACCGTAGTCCTCGCCATTGGGAAGAGGCATTTGCGGTGCTTCGCCATCAATGAAAAACACTTCACGGCGAGTCCATAGAGGCCAAGCGGGCTTCAAATACATATCGGCCTTGTACAACTTTGATGAAATATTCCTATGATGCCGACTAGCAAGCTCGAGTTTTCTAGGTTTATCGAAAGGTAACCTGCATTTGTTAGATTATAAAGTCGTACATCTGAGAAATGGCTGAAACACGACACTAAGAGGATAGGAGAAGCTGAATCAAGGCTGCCTTACCGAAAGACGAGATCAAACCTCTCATCGTTGAGAATAACATTGACTTTCGATAGCGTTACCAGCCCGAACCGTACCATGCTCGGCTGGACTTTCTGACCGGTGGAAGACTTCGTAAATTGAGCAAGGACGCAGAAGTCTCTAGTGATAGCCATATAAAAAGATAAATTATCCCGCCAGCCTTTCTTGATTTCGCCAGAGTTTTCTTTTGGCTTCATGCATGGTCGCCGGGGTATAACAGGATATGTTTCCATTTGAACAACTTGAGCATGCCCGTATTGAGTCTCTAATATCTGCTTAAGCTCTAATTCGATATTGGGTGGTGTTGGATCTTCTAAGACTGATTTGGCACGTATTTTGATTGCGTGTCGAATCTGTTTTAACCATTCATCGCGATCTTCTGGTAGACTGAAGTCTAACTGAAGGCATGTAAATGCGGTCCCCTTCACCTCATTCCACCACACTTCGATGCCGAATGATGGACGGGTCCCCTCGTTATTGAAAACTGACACAATCCTTTCTAAAGGGACGTGTAATTTCTCGCTGGTGCCTATGTCTTTGAGGGAGCTTGTTGAGTCAACAGGAGACAAGGTGTCAACGGAGCCACCTAACATCGAAATTTGTGGGAACCGTTCGACCGCAGTCGAGCGATTCTTAAATTTGATCAAGGCTATGGGTGTCAAGACTAGAAACTGTTTCTTGGATCTCAGAATAGAAGCCTCTGGCTGAAGGTGACCGGACTTGATAACAGTCAAAGAATCGCTAGAAATGCTGGCACATCGACTGCCGGTACCTGAAGGACTTGTAGGTCTAGTTGAAGTAGACCCCCGCTCGGTGTTGTCCTCAGTTGACGATTTGGAGGGTTTCCGAATCAGGTCCTCCTTTAACGTGTCGAAAGTGCGGTTTTTTGTCAAAGTTCTTGTCCTCCTTCGGCCCATAATGGGCGAGGTAAGGTCCGTCTCGGAAGAGCTCGAGATCTGTGAGCTCATGCTAAGCGACCTCAACTTAAATGCCTTCATAGCCGAAAACGAGGCGCGTCTTTGAGATTTTTGGGGCTCACTGCCCTCAGCTATTAGCTGAGGAACGATGGGCTTAAGATCCATGCTTAGCTAGAGCTGGACGTAGAACCTATTAGAGGCCCGTTCCATAGATAAGAGCAAGAAACGGAGTACTTGGGAGGTTGCGGCGAGGTGCCGTCGGCTCATAGCAGACGAAGCTAAGCAACGGCATGAACTTCGGCAAGGACGGGGAGCGGAGGCGGAAGGGCGGCAAGCCAATGTGCCGGTGTACTTCAACGCGCCGCGCCCATTGCTACTCCTCAGGTAGCTTAGCTAATTACTACGCGATCGCCCTTCGTCCCTTTGAGTACAGGTCCACGGAAAAGCATATTGGACCAAATATACAGGAGGAGGAAAAGAATTGGTTCGCGGTATAGATTCCGGAGCACACACTTGCGATTAAGCTATGTAGGTAATTATCACGATCAACTTTCAAGAATTCGATGGCGCGAACGCTAACAGTGGCTCGTTGGGTTTCGGCCGGAGTAGGAACAAAGCCTGATAAGGTAAGGTACTAGGTACTAAGTGGTATCACACCTCGCTATCTGCATTTTACATTCCATAAGTGGCCAAGTAAAGCACTTATCCAGTAAGACCCCCCTGGTCCCCCTTTGGTTTCGCTGCAGTGATCGGCCTCCACTCCGACCCGCTAACGCATACCTCCACACTTCGATGATGCTACGAACCGGTTTAAATGGTCCGGCGGTCCAATAGAATCACAGCTCAGTTCAGTCAGGTCTCTGACGGTGACGTACTCCATTTATTGTTACCTGAAAACAAGCGAAATCTGAGCGTTCTCTACTTTCCCATGTACATACATGTACATATCTCGCGGGCTTGATCTAATGGGGACACTTGCTAATGAGCTAACAAATGGTACGTGTAACTCTATTCTTCCCTGTTAATACACGTAGTGTATGTATATAGTTACCTATGTTAAATTTTATTGTACGGTATTCCGTCCTAACCACGTCATAAGTCTGGACCTTGTCTCACTGTGATACTATATGTTCCAACAAGTAGTATTAGTCTCTACTAGTGTCGAGCGGCCCGAGAAATGGCTTGAATTAAGATCTTATAATGTAGGGTGTGCTGATGTTTCATTATCAAAGTCTCTCTGCGTTATTCGCGATACGTGGTCGAAATTTTCCTACGGTCCTTTTCTCGCCCAGTAGACGTGCGTTTTCGGTGGACTCGATGCGGCATATACTCCCCCAAGGCCTGGAAATGGACTTTATATGGAGTGTATATTGCCAATAGACAAAGGCTTATTAGTATCACGAAGCAAAGAGCTTCCACCACATCTATATAAGTGGAGAATCGTATATTGGAAGAGCTGGGTTCTCTTCGTGAGAACACCACAGATTAGACATTTATTAACAGTTGTATGTTTGTGTTAGGCTACCTAGCCCTTACAGGCCCTTACAGCTCTAGAAGCACCCAGCGCTTAATTGTTGCTGAGCACGTTTCAAGGCTCAGTGACTTGAAAGTCGATCAGGTAGGTATCAAGATCTGACTTCATGCTCCTTGCTTATATGGAGCTGTAACAAGCCGGGAATACCATGTTATGGACGCATCTAAGAGCCCAGGGTAACCTAACATCGCACGTGTTTCTTGAATGTAAACAATCCTTCAATCCGCAAACCTGCAGTCTGTCTATATTGCCAATTGGCCGAAATGTTTCTAGTGTTGATGGTGCAAGTTTGATGAAGCTTGGCACCGGAGCCTGAATTAATGAGGATGTCTTTAATGTTGAGCGCGTAACATGACATTCGACGTTTTATCGTGAGCTCTACATCGTGAATCTGCTGACAAACTACACAGCAAAACCTGAGAATAATCCCAGATAATCCCAGAAAGTCGAGCAAGTATTTGACGAAAATCCCAGCCCCCATCCTTGAGGATTTCGGGATTCATAGCTGGGTACCAAGCAATTTAAATGAACCGCTTATTGCTTCGTCCTACCACGCGGGAGCGGTCAAAGTCTTTCCAGCCGCAACTTGCAAATATGACCGGACAACAGCATTAATACAGGATTAATACGACTCTGGGGCCTGCTTGGGATGTAGGCGTGACAATGAATCCTTTGGTCCAACTTTGGTTTCTCGGTCCCGGATCTACGCTAGCAAACTTCTATAGCTTCCAGATCGCTAGATTTCGGATTGGCCCCTTGCTTGGAAAGCTCGGCATGTATGCATGAGTCTTGAATGGCCAATGAACTGGGCATCTAACGGCGATCCGTCAGAGCGACTCCGATGCCACCGGAGAAACACTATCGCGTTAGGCTGAAGATGGCAAACCAAACCCTGCTTGCCGACTCATGTTATCTACTGACTTAGTAAGACCGTCGTGTCGTCTTATTAGCGACAATATCTTTTTCAATGCGATATGCTGCACGGTCCGAAGGATTGCGCCCGAGGACTGCGCCCATCGCTCACGCTTGAAATATATTTGGTGAGGCACAGGTATCATCAAAGCTGCCCACGAACGAGTATAATATCCAAGGCATAAGAATTATGTTGGTGGTATCTATGCTATATGTGTATTGTGGCAGCAGGCGCTTTTCTCCAATTAGCGAGATCCATCTTGGGAATACCATATCATACACTACCGTACGGTACATAAAACATAACACATGGTATGACCCACTGGGTATACACGTAACTCAGCTGTGAGGGCAGAGAAGAAAAGCTGACCGCTTTTGGAAATGTTGATTAGCAACGTCAACAATCCTACGTATACCATATTACCGGTAAGAGGCGAGTGAGGGATACAAAAGGGCATCAAATCCGCTTGACGCCCCGATACACCCCATCTTATCCGGCTGGTCGAAACTTGGAGGGTTTCAGGTTGGAGATCATAGCCTGGCCCCTGTCAATCAGCCCCTAAAATACATACATCTCTAGGGCTCTTTTGCCTTGTGACCCCCTGCACATTTCTACTGTACGGTACCTAGTATACGGCGTATGTGGAATATGACTTGCTGAAGCGGCCGAGTGGAATGCAAATAGCGCAAAAGCTCAACACTCCAATCAAGGTGACGCCGTTTTGGGGACCTTGACCACCTTGTCTCAACTGGTTCACCATATCCCGCCCAGTCGTTTCTTCAACGATTGAGATTAATGACGACTTATCTTTTTTACTAGTGGTGCTCTCGTCATGGACCCAGCCATTTGTGACAATGGATCTCAAGGCTTAAAATAGAGCTCTATTTAACAACAAAGCAACCTCAGATATTAGTTAGTGCATGGTAACGTCGAAGCGGGGGGGGGTTTTTTTTTGCCTGCTGGTCAGATCGATATTAGCTGTATGGATGTAGCTAAAAGGGGTACGCACGCCGTGTTCTAAATGGGGGCGGAATGATAATGTAGTGTATATGAAGAGCAACACGTGTATGTAGTGTATGTATATCCGGTTCATTATAAGGGGGTTGCAAAAAATAGAGTACATACAGACAACTACCTAATGTACCGTAGCATGGTAGCATGCCCCAAAGGAACATTCTTCTGATCTTGCATCGCAGGATACACTAGACGCGCAATGCAAACAGAGAGTAATGATCATCGTCTGAGCGCTCAAGTCCATCGTGCGTACCAACATGTTTCCCGCATTACGTATCGACACTATCGACATACATCGTTCTCGAATCTCGTCCGATAGACGATCAGGTTCGAAAGTGGATGAGTCGATGAACGGGGACTTTTTGATGATCCAGTGGCCGTGCGCTCCTTGACGAGTTTCAACTATCAACATCAGCTACCGCCGTCTGGTCCATTTTGAACCAATCAAGTGGTCTAGGATGTGCATCCAGACAGCTGGTACTACACAGTAGCAATAACGTGGATACATGAGTAGCCAAGGCAGCCCGTCTGTGCCTAGCGGCATGAGAGTGAAACCCCCGAACCCGAAGACTACTGCATGGTTAGGGCATCTTTTTGACTATCAGTGATATTTTTTTTTTGACCATCAGTGACACTTTTTGACCATGATTGACCATGTTTGACACATTTAAGGAGGACAGTACAAAAAACTGTACGGCGGGTACTTCCTATTACGCAGGCAGCCCACTAGGTACATCAGGTGTCACACTTTCAAACTTTTTGAACCTTTCCTATTATAAGGAGGTGGGGCTAGTCAGCCTGCAACTAAGATAGACCCTTGAAAGTTACACCAACACCAACGAACTCAGGCAAGTCAGGTACCTGTAAATCGTCGTCTCCTTGCAATTTATTCCCCCAATCCCAATCCTCCCAAAAATCCACGCTCCACATTCTCTCTATCATCGACACTTTCTGTCGACTTGCGAAACCTCCCTAATTTATTTCTCAGTTTCGACATCTCTTGCTGGGTTAATTCGCTCTTTGTCCATAATCCCAGGAAAAAAGACTCGGGAAATAAAGAAATACTACTCCCCTCTTTTTTTTAATACTATCCCTCCGGTTCTTTTCCATGCGTAACTGATAACGACTAATCAACATTCATTCACAATGGCAATGCTAGCTTCGAAGTCGTCTTTTCCGGCTTCGCTGGCTTCTTCAAATGCTACCCTCGTCTCAAGCTCACAGCCGTCCAATATGGCTCCCACGAGAAGAGCACCGGCTGTCCACGCCGCCGGTCAAGCCTTCGCCAGTCCAACGGAGTCCGAATTTTCCGATGTCGACGGTCCCGATGCCGTTAAGAACTGGTCCGAGGACCAGGTCTGTGAGTATCTAAGAAGTGTCAAGTGCGGCGAGTATGAAAAATTATTTAGGAAGAATAATATCAACGGCGAGAACCTATTAGAGATGGACAAGGAGGTCCTCAAGGAGATGGGCATCGAGAAAGTCGGCGATCGTGTTCGATTGTTCCTCGGCATTAAGAAGCTTAGGACAAAGGCGTACGCGAATCAGAAGAGACGCAATCGAGTGAGTACCATTGAGTACAGGCAAAGTGCATCTGGGGGCAATTCGGTAGTTTGGCTGAAATGTCTTCTAACCATTGTTGTCCACAGGATTCTTTTGGAGGACTGGACACCCAATATACCCCTTCCTCAACGGGATCACCACGAGCTTTTAGCTCCGGTAGCCGTGCCATGACCGGTTCGTCGTCGAACAAAAGATATTCTCGACAAATTGACATGATGAACCCGGTCACCGAGATCGCGAAATCCACATCACGACCCAACTCTCCGTTACCTAATTCCGAGGTCCGGACTGCTAGACAGACGAGGTTCCAACAGGCTCAACCGTATATAAGTAATACGACGCCTAACTCGATCGGTCGAGCACCTGGTTCACCCACCATGCCAGGTCGCCTGGTAATATCCCATACGAGAAATGCCTCGAGTCAGGATGGTTCGCTGATGGCTGCTTTACCACAGGGTCAAGACGTCATCCGCGTCATCTCAACCGGTGGCGTCACGAAAGTCGTCAAGATCGCAGATTGTAATACCTGTGAAGAAGTTATGCGAGTGACGTTACGAAAATTCGCGTTGCGGGAGGATCATGATCGAAACTATTGTTTCTGGGTATTAGCTGGTGTTGACCCCGACCCTAAGCAATGTCGGCGTCTCGGCGATACCGAGTTATGGCGCATCATTAAAGATCAAAAGCGACCAGAGAGAAATCGCCTCATTCTCCGCAGGGTTCCCTCCGGTGAACCCGGAGAAGCCGAATTACATCGGGCTGCCTCCATTGCAATGGAGGAGGCCCAACAATCCCACTCCCGTGCCCTCGAGAATGTACAAGACAAGAGGAGCCAACTAAAGATACAGAAGTTACTGGGTGAGAGCTGGAATGAAGGACTTCAGCAGCCGTTGTCGCCGATATCTTTCCAAGACCGCGAGTGGAACCTTAATAACGCTGCCAGGGACTTGGAACGGCCACCAGCACCCAATGAAGCTAAAGCCTTCCCAAGACGAAAGGGACTGCTGAGACAGTTCGGTGGTCTAAGACCGCCTAGCGAGTTGATTGCTTCTGATCTCACATCTTACTTCCCTGACCACCCCAGGGAAGATATTGACCGAACCGCCCGGTTATCTATGCGTAGATCTACTCGCCTGAGCAAGGTGAATAGCCGCCTCAGTGTTGCCAGCAACTTAAGTTTTGCATCTAGCATTCAAGATGCACCACCTATTCCTACTATTGCGGACTCATGGTTGAACAGTGGCCAGCTTGCCAAAGTCAGGGCTCGTGATACTCAAGGAAGAATGCCACATTCTTTCCGAGACTCCGTCGCCTCTTCGGTCCTAGACACTCTTCAGGAGGAGTCCCCTATCGAACCCAATCGCAAGTCATATGTCTCGTTCGCGGACAGCGGCTCGGATAGCAATCCGATCAGCATCACAGATCCAGAAGGGCACGTTCGCCAAAGCTACTTCGACGAATCTAGTACTCAGGGCTCTGGTTCCCTAAAGGATATTACCCAAGCTCTAAGTGAAGACGGCGAGGACGCCGACGAGGAGCTACAGAGCTTCCTAGCTGGAGAATCGTGGGATGATAATAAGTGGATGAAAGGTGCCCTGATCGGTCAGGGATCGTTTGGTAGTGTGTACCTGGCTCTGCATGCAGTGACCGGCGAACTACTTGCTGTCAAACAAGTCGAGGCTCCCTCGCCCGGTGCTAATAGTCAGACAGACGCTCGAAAGAAGAGCATGATTGAGGCCCTAAAGCGAGAGATTGGTCTGCTTCGAGATCTACGACATGCCAACATTGTGCAATATCTCGGCTGCAGCTCTTCGGCTGAGCACTTGAACATTTTCCTCGAGTATGTTCCTGGAGGCTCCGTCCAGACAATGCTCAATTCGTATGGTGCTCTACCAGAGCCTCTCGTCCGCAGCTTTGTCCGGCAGATCCTGAATGGGCTTTCATACCTGCACAACCGAGACATTATTCACCGTGACATTAAGGGTGCCAACATCCTTGTGGATAACAAGGGCACAATTAAGATTTCCGATTTTGGCATTAGTAAGAAGCTTGAGGCTTCAAATATACTTAGTGGTGCCAACAACAACAAGCACCGACCTTCACTCCAGGGCTCGGTTTTCTGGATGGCCCCCGAGGTGGTTAAGCAAACCTCTTATACACGCAAAGCCGACATTTGGTCTCTCGGCTGCCTTGTTGTCGAGATGATGACTGGAACGCATCCTTTCCCGGACTGTAGTCAGCTTCAAGCCATCTTCAAGATTGGCGGTGGCAAGGCCGCACCTACTATTCCGGAAAATGCCAGCCCTGAAGCAGTCAAGTTCCTGACTCAGACCTTTGAGATCGACCATAATCTGCGACCAAGTGCAGATGATCTAATGCTCAGTCCATTCCTCGCTCCCATTACTTAGAGTACAGGAATGACTCCATCTTCTATTCGAATCAGTCATTTTTCGATACCCCTTTGCAACGGTTTATATTTCGCTTCTCTCACAGCTCATCGAATCTTTATAATTATTTACAGGCTGGCCTATGATGGCCAGGGAAAAGAAATCCAAAATTCCTATTTTGAATGAGTACGGAAGTCACCATCGATGGACGGTGACAGACTTTTCTGTCTCGTATAAGTAGGCATGTGGATTTACATGATGCATCAATACGGCGAAAGGGGTTATAGGTAATTGGGTCTGTTTGCTGAGCTATCTTCCACTTTCGGGCTTGTCTTATTCGCTGTTTTACGATCGGCATTTGAAGCGCAAGTGAATGGGTTCAAGGGGCAAATGCATGAATGAGAGCAGATGAACTGGTATGATTAGGTACTCATATGAACTTCTCCGTGTTGCGAATGCGAGAAAACATGTACTTATAGGTGGCTCATGGCCTCACACGAGGCACTGGAATATAACGTATAGAATAACTCGCTATTCATGTGTGGCTTTTCTTCGATGATTCTTGTGTGATAATTACCTTTCGAGTTGTGCTTGCTCAACCCCGTGCGAATCACTCTACAGCAGAGTTGTTCTTCCAAAGGGTTCATACACTGTATCTTCTACTGTAATGGAGAGCGTCTTTTTAACTAGACGTCTTCGGTTTTTTTGGACTCCTGAAGTATCAGCCTACCTACCTCTCACTGAAAAGCGATATCCTACCTAGGTACCTATCATCAACGATCGGGAACCGCGATTAGTCTGCCTTGCAAGTCCCCTTTCCAAGTATGACTACTGTCCTCCAACTCACTAAGATCGCAGAGTTAGGGCGGTGCCCCTGACACTGAGACCCCCATCCTGGTCCTCTACCCAAACCTCCCATTTCCGGGACTTCCCATCTGTTGACTCATTGCCACTGTCATTGGCTCTAACACAGACGCGGATCGGTTCACTGACATAAAGAGGAGCTAAATTTCGATAATCGATCTTGTAGATTTCCTCATCCGCACCGAGCCGCGATCTGAGCACGGAGAGCATCAGGGTGAGGGATAGGGGACCGTGGACTAGCAGGTTACGGTGCCCTTCCACTTTGCGGCAGAATCCTGGGTCTAGGTGGATTAGGTGCGCGTTGAACGTCAACGCACTGTAATGGAAGAGGAGCGTAGGTGTTGGTGTGAGTGTGATTGAAAAATCGGGGGCATTAGGGGCTTAGCTACAATCTCAGCCATGACTAGGTACGGACTCCGTAAAGGATTGGGGTGCTGCGATGTTGACATACCCTTGACAATTCTATCCCTTCCTCTCGACGCCTTGGCGAGGTTCTCGCGAGCCTGCTCCTTACTTACCCCGCGCATGAAGACTAGGCTCCTTCGCTCCCTTATCCCTTGAGCCATGGGAAGACCCCTGAGACTGGTATTCTCGAAGTCCGCTTTCTTCATGTACTCGCGCAGCACGTCCACAAATATCTTCTCCTGGCCCTCGGAGCCTTTAACTGTGACTTCGTCTATGCTTTCCTTGCATACGACGGACGACGAGTCCAACCGGAAATCGTTGTTGAATTCGATAGAGCCCCCGGCCCACATGCGCCGCTCGAACGGAGCTCCGGGGCTATGCATGGGGTCCGTCCCGTCGGGACATAACTGTGAGGCAGTCTTCTGGAGCGGAAAGTATATGAGAAAGTGGCCATGCGGAAGTTTGGTGTTAGGGTCGACTTTGTCGATGGTTCTAGCACCCATCTGATACGCCGGTGCTTGGCAGCTCTCGGGTATGAAATCGGCTAGGGCAATGTTGAGAAGTGAGGAATTGGTTGGTGACATGACGTCCCAATTCAATTGGTGTGGACGCCCCAGCATCTCAGCTCTTATACTCTCGAATGTGCCCTGAGAGGAGCCATTGGAGCTGCTATAGGCCCGGTAAGAAATTGGTACATAAGGTCTAGGAATTGAGGGGCCGAAGCCTCGATGCCTTTGGAACAGGCGGAGCGACGCGCGACTAGCCCTCATATTCTCATCATTAGGATCGAACCTAGTAATAGTACTAGGAATCGAGTAAATCGGTTTCGTTACATAGGTAGGTACCTAGATAGACATAGAGCCTCGACTCAAGGTCAGCGAAGCCGGTGGACAATAAGCCGAACTTGACCGAGATGCACTTATCGATAAAGCTTGTTACAGTGTACTTAGTCACCAGGGATGGTAATTCGCACTGTATGATGCCTGCAACTTTCGCGTTACTACATACATATGTACATACATATGTACATACATGTATTTCATTAACGCGCTTAAGTTACAGAAGTCGCGTCACGTCGTGAAAGCAAGTTAGTCGCTGAGATCCTTCCGCCTGCCGTTTTGATACAATACTCCAAATTTGTACCACATGAAAGTGTACAGGGGAGTTGCATTCAACTTAACGAACTTCAATTTTCTTCTCCAAACATCAATCTCGCCAATCTGGCTTCTCGTCGCCTTTTCCTACAAATCGCGACGAGCACGTCTGTCAGACTGCTCAAAATGGCGCCCAAGCAAGCTACTCTGGGGTATGTGAAGTCGTCGCAGACCACCTTAGGGTGGGTCTTCCTTGTATATGATATTGTGTATCGTACACCTTGTTAACAATTGTGTCAGCAAGTTCTTTGGCCAGCCCAATGGTCCTAAACCTGCACCGCAGCAAACGAAGCTCTCCTTCAGCACGAAGTCAACCAAGAAGACAAACGAGGAGCCAGAATCTTCCCCTACCGCTCAAGAGCCTTCATCACCAAAAGTCAAGTCTAGTCCTGGTGCAAAGGAGAATGCCGATCCTGCCAAAGGTTTTAAATCCCTCTCTAATATTTATATCGTCTAAGGTACAATGCTAATCTCAATGGCATTAGACACGAAGAAGCGAACTCGATCCGGTACCTCCCCAAAGGGTAAAGCGAAGCAATCGCCGACAAAGGTCAAGGTCGAGGCTGAGGAGCCCGAGGACGAACTTGAAGAAGAGGCACCTGTCGTAAAAAGACAGCGCAAGAGCCGCCGTCCTCGGGTCGAAGACGATGACGAGGAAGACGAAGTAATGGCCAATACGGAACCAGCGAAACCTAAGAAGCAATCTAGCAGTGTTAAAGGATCCCCCAAGAAGCAGTCTCCGAAGGCTAAGACTACAAAGAAGGAGCCATCGATAAGCAAGCAAGAGGATGATGACATCAAGGAGGAGGCCTCGGAATCCGCATCCGAAATAGAAAAGGAGGAGACAGACGATGAGAAGCCCGAGGTTGCAGCGAAAGCTCGAAAGGAGATTCAGACCAAGCTCCAGAGCAAGGCGAAAGACCCGTACCCTGATTGGAAACCGGGTACACCAGTCCCTTACGCAGCATTATGTACGACCTTCTCCCTCATAGAACTTACGTCGAAACGACTCCAGATTACCGAATATTGCTCTTTATTCCTCCGACAAGTACTACGACTGACGCCTGAAGACTTTCTTCCAACCGTACTGTTGATGATCAATAAGCTAGCCCCAGACTATGCTGGCATCGAGCTCGGTATTGGTGAATCGCTGATCATGAAGGCCATTGGTGAGACGACAGGGCGAAGCCTGCAAGTTATCAAAGCGGACCAGAAGGAGATTGGCGATCTGGGTCTTGTCGCAGTCAAGAGCAGATCAACTCAACCCACTATGTTCAAGCCAAAGCCATTGACAATAAGAGGTGTACACAAGGGTCTGATGGACATTGCAACCGTGACTGGAAATGGCGCTCAAGGCAGGAAAGTCGATGGGATTAAAAAGCTGCTGTCAGCTGCTGACGCACACTCGACTGGCAAGGTTGACATTTACAAGGATAAGGGCGGACCAAGTGAGGCCAAGTACCTGATCCGATTTCTCGAAGGAAAACTTCGACTTGGCTTAGCAGAGAGGACAGTTCTTGTCTCCATAGCACAAGCCATGATTTGCCATGAGGCGGAACAGAAGGGGAAGGTACCTAGCACCAAAGAGATGGAAGAAGCAGAGGCTATGTTGAAGACGGTCTACAGGTTAGTAAGACATCTCACCGTTGGCTGACTATCCTGACATGAAACAGTGAACTTCCCAGCTGGGATGTGATCATCCCAGCAATGCTCAAAAACGGCATCATGAATCTTAAGGAAACTTGCAAGCTTCGCCCAGGAGTGCCCCTCAAGCCCATGCTTGCAAAGCCTACGAAGGCGATCACGGAAGTCCTCGATCGATTCGAGAACCAGACTTTCACCTGCGAGTATAAGTATGATGGTGAGCGAGCACAGATTCACTACGTTGCCAAGGACCATTCAGAAGAGTACATTGATGCTCTTCCTGGTGCCGCTAAGGAAGCTGCCAAGGGTATCGCATCCATCTTCTCAAGAAACTCAGAGGATTTGTCAAAGAAGTATCCCGACATCCTTGCCAAGCTTCATACTTGGGTCAAAGAGGGTACCAAGAGCTTCGTGCTAGACTGTGAGACTGTTGCCTGGGACGTAACTGAGAAAAAGGTTCTTCCTTTCCAACAATTGATGACAAGAAAGAAGAAGGACGTCAAGGTGGAGGACGTGAAGGTCAAGGTCTGCGTTTTTGCTTTCGATTTGCTGTTCTTAAATGGAGAGCCGCTAGTCGAGAAGTCGCTTCGAGAACGTCGCGAGTTGCTTTACAACGCCTTTCAGCCAGTAGAGGGCGAGTTTGCTTTTGCAACACACATGAATGGCAGAGAACTCGACGAGATTCAGGCCTTCCTAGACGAGAGCGTCAAGGCATCCTGTGAAGGCTTGATGGTCAAGATGCTTGATGGTGCGGAGAGTGGGTATGAACCTAGCAAGCGAAGTCGTAATTGGCTCAAGGTGAGAATCCAACTACTTATTCTTAATTATTTTTACTAACAGCAAAGTAGATCAAAAAAGATTACCTGTCAGGGGTCGGTGACTCGCTTGATCTTGTAGTACTCGGGGCCTACTATGGCAAAGGCAAGCGTACCTCTGTTTACGGTGCTTTCCTCCTCGCCTGCTATAACGCAGCTACCGACACTTACGAGACAATCTGTAATATCGGCACCGGGTTTTCGGAGCAAGTTCTCGAAGAGCTTCACAAGCAGCTCTCTGAGATAGTTATCGACCGACCAAAACCCTTCTACTCTCATTCCTCGGGTGGACAGCACCAACCAGATGTTTGGTTTGAACCACGCTATGTTTGGGAAGTTAGGACTGCAGACCTGACCCTCAGCCCGAGGTATAAGGCTGGAATAAAGGAGAATGTTGATCCATCTGGTGAGAAGGGAATTAGCTTGCGGTTCCCGAGATTCATCAAGGTGAGAGACGACAAGAAGCCTGATGAGGCGACAAGCAGTCGGCAGGTTGCAGAGATGTACCGGAAGCAGGAAAGTGTTACGAAAAACAAAGGGCCATCCGTGGATGATGATTTCGAGTACTAAGGGGGATTTCTCATGATCTGGCTTATGATCTAGCTATGCCCTATTTTCGTCAGATTAGCACTCCTTGTGACGCGAGCTACGATTTTGACGGTTATCCGACTCGAATAACATAAATTATTATAATGTGCCACGATGGATATATTAGTTCTTGTCGGCCCTTTTCCAAAAGCTTTTGAGATTGTTTTTAGTTCATTGCCAGTCCCACGGCCTTTAGTATCACTTCATCACCCCTAAGCCAATTCTCCAGCTCCTAACACGATATTGCTACGAGGATCTAATATTTTCAAGTTGCATAGCAAGCCTGTCGCCAGATGGCAAGGAAATTGGAATATTGACTCCGGATGTGTGTTGCCGCCTCAATTCCCGATTATTGCATGTGATGCTCATTATTTTAGATTATCTCCGTGAGCCAATATCCGATCTAAAGTTGATCAACACGGTATCACACCATGCTGTATTTCAGGGGCCACCAGCGCCAGAGAGTATCAGCGAACGCTGAAATAGTAAGCTCCGAATGCGCTTCTTCTCTTTCTATTAGAGGACATCAGTAATATACCTTCTAGGGGTCATGTTGGATATCTCCGCTTGTAAATCACCTTTATAGTACAGCAGACCAAGTAGCAGCACTTCCTCATCACATCAACCACTACCAGGTATTAAATAATTACAAGCCATCAAATAGCTTTCCTAGCATATGTATGGCTCCCCGTGTAACTCTGGTTATGAATATCCGAATGTCCTTACCTACCTAGGTAGAATTAAGGAAGATAAGTAAACATCGTATCTAGCCCCTGTTGAGCAGGATCCGCGCGATTTTCACCTCGCGACGCCGTCCGGAAGGGTATATTACTTCGGGACGCATAAGAGACTCGACCAGGATTGGATCTACAGACATATTTATGATGCTTAAACAAGCTTCCAAACCGTGGCATATCTTTGTCCCGCCGTAACACCTACTCGTGACTCTCGTCACTCGAGTGCCGCGTGTCGAGCTTCTTATTCGAGCCTATAGATTTTCTATAATGCAATGTTTCACAATATTCGGTCGAGCTACTGATATTTTCTTGATTTCCTTTCTGGGTAGTTGATAACTTTGATTACATCTCGAATAATATGCATAGGCTCGATTCAATATCCCTAACTTCCTTCTCGAGATAAAACATCACATTGTCTCTGCCCTTCTGCTTTTACTTCACTTCTTCCCCTTTCTCTCTCCATCTCGCTACTCATCAGGTTCCATGTGCTACACATTTAGACTCTACATTTGCAATAAAGTCGGCCGGCATCGCCGACAATACTCAACCCAAGTGTTCACATTCGTGATACAGCACAGCTCCTATTCTGTAAAAGCCAAACACCATTCACGCCCACCCCACCATCTCGAGTCCAAAACTTCCACGAAGAAAAGGGACAAACAAAAAGAGAAGGGGACATGTCCGACCAGACACGAGCCAGAACAAGCACCGCACAAGAGGAAATCTTCCACCCAGGGCAACACGAAACAAGAACCACAACCACAACACCACTATCATCATCATCATCATCATCATCATCATCATCAGCCGCGACAACAGCGGCTGAAGACGGCTCAGACGACGACGCCGAAGGCGACACAGAAGACGCGCGCTTGTACCCGGGCTCGATCGCGTGCCCGTGCCCGTGCCACGAGAACACGGCGCGCCGCGAGGGCCGCCCCTGGCTCGCCTTCAGCAACGAGGCGTACCTCGTGTGTCCGCTGTGCTGGGTCGACGCGTACATGACGGCGCACGGCGACGAGAAGAGGCATTTTGACTGCGAGAGGTATTTGCGTGCGCGGGGGAAGGATCCTAAGGTCCCGGCTTCGAAGCAGTGCTAGGTGCCGGTGGTATTGTGGACGATGGAAAAAGGGGGATAGTGGGAATGGTGATGGTGGAAGTGTGAGAGCGTAATAGGTTCACGTGGAAAGAAGTCAGGGGTGCTAAACGGAGTTGGGAACTGAGCTTGGGTGATGTGGCGATGTGAAGAGGCATTAGGGGAGAATAGGGGTAATCGTTGGAGACGAGGATGAGATTGTTTAGACTGCTCAGGACTAATGACCTATAATCGGAAAAGTCGGAGGGATAGGAGAATTTGTAAGTTAATGAAGGTGGCTACTTCGAGTCTTTCCAAATCAAAGAATAATCCCAAATCAATATCAATCTAACTACAGATATTCAACCGCTTCTTGAAGCAGCTCTAGATATGCTCGCTGCTTGATGACGTCCTCTCAACGAACCATTCAAATCCGGGGACAACCCCAGAAGTCAGAGAATGGGTCGCCAATAGGGGCTCCATTATCATAGAATTTTACACCCTCGTCCCGTAGCCGGTCGTATGTGTCTTCGATATCCTGACAGTGCATCCCAAAATCCAGTAACTGCGGCTTTGCAGAGGGACCCAGACGGCCCCAACTACCGACAACGCGATGGCACGGCACTATATAGTTGGTGAACGGGTTCTCGGTCAACACCTGGCCGATCTGCCGTACGTCGCATTCGCCCCATACACTAAGCAAGTGCTGGTGGATATTGGAATACGTCGTGAAGCATCCTGGCGGGATCTGTGTCACCAGGAGCAGTATGATTTTGCTCAAGTCGGATAGCATGGGCTCTGTGCGAATGATAGTGCGTATCGCTACCAACTCTCTGGTCGACCCTGGGGGTTCGAGATAGGTGATTGCATCCATATCTGAATCCGAGTCATCCGAAGCGGACTCCGAAGAGTGGTGATCTGATGAGTGATACGGAGAATCGTCCATCATGGAATGCTGCGGCATCGATGGTAGCTGTTCTGGGACCCGGGTACTACCGAGGAGATGGTTCTCGATGCGTTGAATCGCTGTCTCCAGCTCGTGCTTTATCTCGATCGAGGCGTCTCTGCGTTGGTGGTATTCTTGCTTCAAGCGGCAGAGATGATATAGAGCGAGTTTAGCGGCACCGCTTGTAGCACCCGGAACGTCATTGACCGCGGCGGCGGCTGCAGCCGAGGTCGAGGGCGGAACTTGTTGTGTACGTCGCGGCTGGGCATGTTGTTGGTGCTCCTGTTTTTGGATCTGACGATGATTGTCGTGCTGCTGGTACTGTTGAGAACGAGCGGCTCTTTTGGCACGCCGCCTGGCTAACATGTGCTCTATGGCCGCGTGCTCTTCTGGGGTACGCCCAACTGCTCTCGCGGCGACACGGCCCGGATCAGCTGGCTCCATCTCCATGGCGCCAACAAGGGGTGAACAGATCTTAATATTGCTATTACAGGATCGCCCCAAGGCAGTATTGTGAGTAGTTCTTAGAAATGGAGATGAGAAAATATCCCTCGACACTGCAAACGACAACACGTTTGCCCTCCCGCTCTCTCGGTCCCGGCCCGCGGTGGTTGGGGAACGCCATTTGCGCCATAACCCCTCAGACGGGACGAACAGTATCTTCAACAAAATTGTTACCATGGACATTGCTTTTTTATATATACATGTATGTACACCATTAGTATACAGAACTCTACTTGGTACCGACCTGCATATACCAAGATAGTGTTAGGTACCACTACTACCTCCCAGATCTCAGCTCAAACACGAGGACAGCCCACAAACTCACACAACTCAGTCCCCCCAGCACACCCACCATCCATGATCTGAAAGCCCTCCTCGAGTAATCCGAGCATCTGCTCTTGATCGTCGTAGTGCGACCCTAAGTCCATCAACTTGCCGAAGCCTCCACCCGAATCTATGACGCGGTGGCACGGCACGGCATCGCCGAACGGGTTCTCAGCCAAAGCCTCACTAATCTCGTCTATGGTACAGCCACGTCCCATCTTGATCAGGTGGTGTTGAATCGTTTCATACGTCGTCCAGAACCCGGGCGGGATCTGCGTCGTCAGGATCAGCACGATCTTGCACATATCCGAGAGCCCGGGGTCGGCGCGGATTCGCCCGCGCGTTTCGACCAGTTTGGCGTCCGGCTCGAGGCTCTCGTACTTGTCCGCTAGCGCCTCGTAGTCTGCAAGCTCGTACGCGGGCTGCGATGCGGGAAGTTGGGGTGGCGGTACTGGGTCCGAGTCCCGAATCTCGCGGCTAATCGAAGCCTGTCGCTCTTCTGAAGTCCGCTTAGGGTTCGCGGTGGTGGTTGCGACGCGCCTCTTCTTGTTGCTGCTCTGTCGTGGTGTTGGCGAAGACTCTCGACGTCGTTTCGTCACTCGGTTCTGCCGCTGAGACCGGGCTGCGCGTCGCTCACGCTTTCCGTCGTCTTCGGCAAACTCATGTGCTATATACTTCTGAACAACGTCAAGTACTGAGAGGAAGAAGACGCGTCGAGGGTCCATAGGAGAGCCCTCCGGTGTCGATTCCGCAAGTTTGCCTAGAAAGTACGTCATATCTATCTGGTCGGCCATTGTGATATGTTTCTCCTTTATCGTAGACAACGAGAAAACTTTGACAATAAGTTCAGCTACGAATAATATAGCGATCCCTTCTCTCAACTCAACAAAGTTGAAAATCTTTAGCAAGAGGCAAGCATAAAAAGAGCGCGTTTCCCGTCCCCCGGTCCTTTAGGATATGTAATTTCCGACGGTTGGCCCAAGCACCATCCGGGGCATCTCCTAGACACGTATATTCCTAAGACTTTATGAAAATCGACTTATACATATGTACATGCGTCCAATTACGCATTGACCGTACCAGCTTAGGGAGTAGATATGGAGTTTTAGAAGAGATGACGCTGTAGCTGAAATGTGTAACAAACAAGTGATTATTTACAACGAATATAAGTCAACGAAGGCATATCAAGACATGTTCAAGTAAATATGATGTGATAGATCTCAAATTTACAACGCCTAACGTCCTCAGCTAAGCGGCTAAGTTCCATCATCAATATGGTCATGCTAAATGCAATCGAAATCTCTCACACAGAGCCTCCGAAACCTGTCGCGGATACCTATGCAGTTTCCCTCGCAATTCCTCGGTCATCTATATTGGTACTCGATCCCATGAAATCAAATTGGCAGTGCCGAATTCGAAGCGGCCCATATACCATATGCCAGAGTTTCCCAGCCCCAACGCCTTACAATGCTTGCTATATCGCACAAAATGTAAAGTAGAACACTGATAATAATATTCTTTTATGTTCATATTATCGCAGCCAACGTCGAGATTCCGAAGGATACGAAGAAGGCCATCGCTGAGACGGAGGCGCTCGTGATCGCAGTGCTGTTGTTGGAGTCGCCTAATCCGGCATTGCCATTACCGTTGCCTCTCACAATACCCGATGTAGCTGCTACGGAGTTGGTCACTGAAGTGGCGTCGGGAATACCTGTGCCACTGGGGATCTCTTGAATATTCGATTCGGTGGTGTTGAAGTTTGTCTGCGCGATGGAGATCTCGTTGTTATCGATATCGTATACAACATAAGCCGATCGAAGGAAGGTATCGCCGAGAACGTTCGTTCCCGAGCCAGCTGGGGAAATGCCGAATAGACAGGCAGTCACACCGTTCGAGAACGTGGGCCGTTGCCCGCTCGATGTGACCAAGTCTAGAACTAGTTCGTTCATCTCCACCGAGATCTTAGGTTCCGAGAATACGAAGTCCAGAGTATCTGCCTCGTTGGCTAGAGAACACGGTACGTATGCAGCCCCCGCGCTTGAGTCATATTGCGCGTCGACTGCTTCATATATACTCTCAACCATGTCGTCGGGCAAATAGGTGAGTGAGGAGCCGGAGTCGAGTAGAACCGCAAGAGCCTGGTTGTCGGCGATGGTCGTGTTGCCCACCGATAGGGAAGTCAGTGTGATCATGAATTCCGAATAGACACCATTGTTGGCTTGAATCGGCAGCGTCTGGAGGCTTCCCGTGTATTGCGCCGTGTCCACTCCTCCAAATAAAATGCTGCCTCTATTCGCATCCAAGTCATTTAGCCATAAGCTGAAGGCATTCCTTTGTATCTGCCCAGTCGACTTCAACTTCATTGGAAGGTTTTCGTATGCATCTTTTCCTGCTCTCCCGACCTGCACTTCGTTTATGGGATAGCCGATTCCGAGAATGCCCTGCTCCGAGGTACTCGAGTAGCCAATACCAAATTGAAAATCTTCTAATGTCGTCCCCCCGATCGTGATCGTATCAGTGACATAGTCTCCAGTAGCCCCGGAGCCGTCTACATAGGAGATGTTGAACCAACTTCCAACATAGTTGTATGTGGAAGAAGAGTTGGCATTGTATGTCCCGGCGAAAGCACAGGGTCTGTTCACTTGAGAGCAAAGCGTCGATGAGGGGGTGTTCACCCAGAGATCACTACTGCCGGTGTCCAAGTGCATTCGCACAGACTGCGCCGGCGTTCCTAAGGTGCCATTGACAAAATATAGTGTCTCCTATATGTGGTTTAGTAGGTCGACCTAAAGGAACCTAGAAAGTTAATCCATACCTCATTGTCTAATTCCGCCCTCACTGTATCTCTGCGCCGTAAACGGTCCCTTTTTATTGGGTTTGATATGGGCTTGCGTTGTGTGGCCAAGCTTATGACCTTTGGCTGGCCGATGCTACTCGGGATATTACGTGCGCCTGCCGGTACGGCTAATATACTTGCTGCAAGGGCAAGCACCGTTGTGGTTGATTTCATATTGATAAGAGATGGCTGCCTCAGCGTACAATCACTACAACCCTTCTGATACTTCTATCCAGCCTATCCGAAGCAATTAATAACAGCGCAGAATGCTATAATCCGAACATCGAAGTAAATTTTCTGCCGGTGGGTGCTTGGGTTTTTGACTAATTTTATGCCACGCTGTCTCGGCAAGGAGGCAAAGAATGTATCCAGTACAGTGGAACAGATTCGTCAGTCGTGCGTGGCCGGCCGGGGCTAAGGACAGAACAGAAGGGGGTGAATTAACAAAAAACGGTCTAAAAAGGAAATAAAAGTTCAAGATTGCGGGGGAAGTAACTAGAATATTATTCGAAAAGAAAAGAAGCAATCCAGTTGCTCAGCATGGCGTGAACAGAAGAAGGACGGGGAATTAGTTGCCCGAGAAGTGTGACGAAGTGGTAAGTTTGATATCTAAGCCACTCCGGATTCGCCAAGGTTACTTCAGGGTCTCAAGATATGTACATACTACGCAACTCTTCTTGTCATATGAACTAGGATTATGAAATCGAAGTCGATCCTCACTTGGCCGTCAAGGACACTTCGAGGTATGGTGAAAAGACAGGGGGAGGATGCGGTGGGGAGTCCGCGCATAGCGTTGTGGGCTTGGCGCAGGTTGACGCGCGTCCATCAACGACCTCGACAAAGGCGCGAATAATGTCAGGGGCTGTAAAGGTCATTTGGAGGAAATTGAAGCTGGGCAAATTGACCAGGTGAGATATTTAGCTCCTGTAGACGTAAGCAAACCATCTGGGCATGATTCGACGCAAACAAAGCCGGGCGTCTTTCAGGGCTGATGGGTAAGGCTCTGAGATCCTGATACGGTTGGATGTATCAAGTTGTATACAAGGGTCCATTTTGTAGGGGTTCCAAGAAACACATCAAACAACAGTGAGCACGGGTTTTCCAGAGCCGTCCAATCATCTATGTTTCGATGATCTGAAAATAGCTCACAAAACACACTTGGGTTCTGTTAGCGATACAAAATATTTGGGGGCCTTTTTGTTAATCCCCGTTGCGGCTCAAGCATTCGGTATTTTTACGATGATCAAATAAGTGGAGGCAAGCGAATATATGGGATAAAAATGCGAAGAATCGAACAAGCTAGTTACTGTCTATGCGGGGGGAGATGTGCTCGCCCGGTTCACACCGAGGCCAAGACACAGTTCTTAATTGCCCAGCTGAGGCTTAGTGAGGGACCGCGCAAGACGGCAAATGTCTAAAACAGCAAGTGTCCATCCCAATACGGAAATCCACGATTCGAAAGTGACGTTTAAAGGATCGAATCAGGAAGGATAATATGAGGATAACGTAAATACAACCTCGGAATGTCAAATTCAGTAAGTTGTAACGGGGAACGGCTTTCGTGATAAGCCTTCTACCCGGAAAATCGGTAAGTTGACACAAGCTGCGTTTGACTGGTCAGGCTGGTGCTACTTTCTATGAAGCTTATTACGTCCGCGTCGCACGATAAGAATTTAGCTTCAAATGGCTTTGGAGCTGGAATACTAGGAAGGCACCACGTACCGTATACTACGGCTGAACGATAAAGCGTTTCCGAGGAAGGCATCAACCTTGGAACCTTGAAGCCTTCCAAGGGTTTTTTTATACAATATCTGATCTAATTGGTCTATAGGCGAGATCTCATCCTCAACAACTTTCTAAGTATTTGGAGATGTTCGAGCGACCAATGAGATAGCTCCGTATTCTTCTGCCTGCAAGCCACTCATCCAGGTAGATAGACTTGCGTCGTAACTGTAAGACGGGCGAATGAAGGAGCAGGGCTTCGATATGCGTAGTATGGAAATGCGTTGTACAATAAAACGCATGGGCGCCGCACCCGACGCCATGCGATGCTGAACAAGAAGAAGAGACGGATTGCCTTTGATAGCCTATATCGCCGAGCTGTTGTTACCTACTCGTCTATAGCTTTCTAAATTGAGCGGTATTCTATCCATTACTTCGAACTCGTCCACATATCCTAGGGTATTCGTCATGTCTCAGCAAGCGATTCTATCCGAGATGAATACCGCATTCGCTGAGGCGATTTACGATCCTCGCTGGTCCGTCTCTCACATACGCCAAGACCCCAGTATATCTCGCTAGATAGATGCTGACATAGTAATCATCTATCCAGCCCCGTATACGCTGTACGCCAAGGGCTCACGCATGGATACTCTCGTAACGTCAGCTAATCTCAGAATGCATCCGTAGTCCTTCTTCGGTGCGCTGGGCTGCGCAGCGTCCATCGTCTTCACCGTGCTAGGCGCATCCTATGGGACAGCCAAGTCAGCAGGCGCAATCTTCTCCTCGGGCGTCATCCGCCCAGATCGATTGATGCAGAACACGTAACGCTACCTACCCGCCACACCCTTCCTCCCCAATACCCTCGCTTGCTCGCTCGAGCAATACCACCATCCGCCCGGGGAAGCAATGCTGACATCGGCCTTCTACGCGTCCATCCAGGCTCTGTGCAATCATGGCTCAGATTCTTTCCATCTACGGGCTCGTAGCGAGTGTCATCATCTCCGGTGTACGTCCTTGCAAGTCTAGAACCATAGGCTTGGAATAAAACTCGCCGTCCGATCTAGGTATCGCCAAGTAGTAATCATTAACATCGGTGTAGGATCTAGTAGAGAAGATGCCTTTACACCAGGGCTTTCTCCAGCTTGGCGCAGGCATAAGCGTTGGTCTCAGCGGCCTCGCGGCCGGCTTCGCTATCGGTATAGTCGGGGACGCGGGAGGTTAGTCCATCTAGTGCACACACTCCTTACTTCTTACCCCTTCTCCTTCTCGGTGGTCTCTATATTATATAATCGAAGGCCGCGATGAGACTAACAAAGACAAACCAGTAAGAGCTAGCAGCCAGCAGCCGCGTCTTTACATCGGCATGGTCCTGATTCTAATCTTCGCCGAAGTTCTTGGCCTTTACGGTGTTATTGTCGGCATCTTGATGTTGACCAAATCGAAGGAGAATGTTACTCAGTGTCTGTATTGATTTAATGGGTCTATCCAGGTGGCTATGTTCTACAGGTTACGCGTGGACGGTTCTTGTCTAGATAAATAAAGTATACGCGGACTTAGGAGTTTGGAGCCTGGTTACCTAGACCCTTCATAGGGAATCGTAATACGTATGTCAAATCTAAGCTATATTGCTACCAATACGTGGTTGTCACATACCACGCGAACCGTATTACAAACACAGTGCCTTCAGTCACCACGCAAACCCCTTTACTCCGGAGAGGGCCTTGCCCGGCATGATTCTCGTGATACTACGACTTTGTTCGTCTTATTGACTATCCATTCCGAATGAGGCAAATCATCGTAATATTATAAAACAACGTAGTCCTCTATAGAGTCCAGTCCTGCAGGTTTCCGGCGACATAGTTGCCACCACCACACCACCCGGACACTCTACGTCTCGTCGATCTTTTCGATCTCGGCCTTCGCCTCTTCCCAGGTCTCCTTATTCTTTTTAGCCCACTCGATTTGGCTCTTAGCATAGGCAAGCTGGGGATGTACTGTTAGCTAAAATATCATACTCCAGAAAGGGCGTAAACTAGACTCACCATATAGCGCCTGAGGTCGTCCTCTTTCTCGTTCTGGAATCGCTTTAGGTCCTGTAGGATGCTTGCACTTGCGTCCCGCACATCTTGTGCCGCCGCTACTTGGGCCTGTTCTAGTTGCTCTATGCTCTCACGCGTTTTGCTTATAGCATCGCGGCGGGTTCTTTCCGGGTCGACATCGGCAACTCCTTGGATTGCATGACGTATGGGACCGAAGATCTTATTGGTGATGGAGTTACTACTTGGAGCCTTCCTATGGTTCGAAATAGAGGCTGAACGCTCAGGAACTCCCACTCTCGCCGAAGGGGCTGAGGAGACATCTCCATGGTTATGCGGGAAATCCGAATCGATTGAAGCCGTATCCTCCCCACTGCCGTCCTTATAGTGCTGTGTCGAAGTTTCCTTCATACTAGATGATCTTCGAGGCGGGTGCACTTGATGGCTTCCTCCAAACTGCTGGCTGCTACTAAGGTATTGATCAATTCGTTTCGCCTCGGCCTCGCTGGTCTCTAGCTGCTCTAGAAGAGCTTTCTTCTTTAGGAGTTCGTCATTGGCCATCTCTTGTTGAACTCTCTTCAAGATCCTGTAGCGCAGTACGTTGCGGACAACTCCGGCAAATTGAGCACTTTCTCTCATTGGTTCAGCGAAGCTGGCTCCTAGCGAACTTGACAGTTCTTCCGTTGCAATATATGACGAGTCCGCGGCTTGACCTACTCGCTCAATAGCTGCGGCAAGAGATGGTGACGGCTCAGACAGTGCAAATGCATTGAACTTGGCGCCAAGATCCGAAAGGTCCGCTGATAGAGAACTTAAGTGGTTGAGCGTCCTCCTGTTGACTTTCTCCATAGGCCCCATTAATGCTTGTTCCAATTCTTTGATTGACGCTTCATAAGTGATGAAGTAGGGGTCTAATTCTTGCTCATTCAAATCATGGGCCTCTGGAGGGAAGCGACGGAGGATTTGAGAAGCCACTGTGCCGGAACTGTCGAACACGGGCCCAGGTGGTGGATTAACAGGCGCCTTCAGCTTGGCCGAAGAGGCCGGCACGGGAAGATACGAATGTGCTGGTGTAGGGTTTGCGGTATCTAGAGGGGGTGCTTTCATGATGGATTTAGGAATAGATGAGATAGGATGCGAATGTAGAACTTCGTTCTAAGATTATGTTAGTCGTAAGGACAAGCTTAAACGATATGGTCGTGCACTTACCCAGCTAACATTCGGGTCGAGGAATCTCCATAATACACCGTCGTCTCGAACTTGCTCCATTCGTCGGCAGCGATTTAAAAACACAGCCAACATGCGTTTTCGCAAATCGATAATCTGCTGGTCTTGTTTCGCATTGGTCGGGTTTGCGGCGTAATCTGCCATTGTGTGCTTCTCGGGAATTGGAGGGATTATAAGAGTAGGATGGAGTCTAGTTAACGCATCGCGTAATGATGCGAACTCGGAATATCGACGCCGGACTTCAAGATCCTAGGTCCAATATCAGCGAAATGGTCGCAAGGGAGCTTGATAGAAACGTACACCTGTTCTGATCGTATAAACGATGTATTTACCACCACTCTCCATGCTCTTCCCAGCGTCTGTGATCAAAATGGGAAGTTCGGGGTTTTCGTAGAGTATCTGCTCGATGCGGCTATCGTAACCACCCGGCTTCCTTCGCGGTGCTGCTTGACCGCGAGACTGAGTCCCATATTCCTCATCGCTCTCAGGATCCGCGTGCTGCTGCCCATATGTTGGAAGTTGGGGCGCATCTTCGCTCGTGGAGGAGGGAGTATTGGGGGTCTCAAAGCGCTGCGCTTGGTCTACATATTCCCAGTCGGGATCAGCCTCGTCAGGAGAGTCCAACGCTATGTTTTCCCACATTATTTCTCCTGGGTTCAGGCAGTGTAAAAAGATACGGGTAAAACTTACAGTCGCGAGAACCTGGAGAGGTAGGGTGCGCAGAGGAGGAGGTGATAGAATCACGACGGTCGAAGCTCGTACCGTACGGGTTATTGTCTTCCTCGTCGTTCCACATGTTGAATCACTTGTGTCCGCAGTGACGAGCCAAACAAAGCCTATGTTTGAATAATATCAACAGCGACTGTACTCAGGTGAACCCAAGTGCATTTGGCCGCCGGGCGCTGCGACGTATATGATACGGTGGCGGAGAAGGCGGGGGAGGGGAGAACGAACGGACGGGCGCCGATGAGAAATATTCTAAACTTGAATCATAAATTACAGAGGGTTTGGTTATGTTGGCATTGTCTTCTAGTCGGCGATAGCTTTGAAAACTTGGAACAAGTGAATAATAAAGACAATATGCGCTCGGTAGGATTTAGCGAATTGAGCTTATGGGCACGTCGGATAGCTGTGGGTTGTAGTGAATCTGGGAGCCTTGTTGGTGGCTGCTCCGTGAGGTCATGTCTTAATCAGGCACTTGGACCACACTCATTTAGTACGTAACTAGAGATCTATGGGTCCAAATATGGCTAGTGTGGCGCCGTACACGCTAAACCGAGCTCCGAGGGACACTGCAATTGTCTGCCATAGTACCTGACGTTTCTAACTTCCATCACACGTCATCTTTGACACCTGTGTTGGAGAAAACGAGCAATGAGGAGCAATGAGGTACACCGGCATTCACTATGTATATGTATATTGAATCGATACATGTAGACCAAGGGTTACGGAGTATTGAAGATATAATCCAGCTCCAGTTAAGGTCTACTATTGTGAGTATCACATGTACGATGTCTGATTGACCTTGTTACAACTGCATTACTAGATGAGCACATATTGAATCATTCTTAAGCGCTTCAAGAGAATATGACACTCGGGCTAAGTGGACAGCACGTAACATGACCCTTCTTCGCGTCCCTAGAACAAGCTAGAGCAAGCAATGAAAGAGAGTGTTCGCGTCACCTGGAGGCAGTGTAATACCAGGGACACGGTGGGAGCGATCATAGGCAAGCCTAGAGGATTACGCTCCCTAGTTACAAAAATTAGAATAATCACGATTGAGTTCAAGTAGAACTCTTTCAGAGATTAAACTGAAAAGAACAGATACTACACTTGATCTAAGCCAAAAGGCAAAGAGAGCTAAAGAAGAAAGGAAGAAAATTCCAAAAGTGGGAGGATGCCTGGTTATTTATACCAATTCCTGGAAAGTGCACAGGCGGTGGGGCATGGCAGAATAGCGCAATTGTTTGCTTGGCAGGCACAAAGGTACCGTAGCGGCAAAGGGTAGTTACAAATAATGATTTTTTATGCAATAAATCGTAATCCTTATAACAATTCTTAGGTTAAAAACATATTATTTACTTTGTAATAATTATTTAACTAGTAATTATTATTTAACTAATAATAATTATTTAACTTATAATAATTATTTTTATTAAAATAATTATTTTTATTATAGCAATTATTTTAATAAATTATAATTATTATTAAAACAATAATTATTTTAAAATATAAGTATAATATAGGTAATTTATTATTAAAAATAACATTTATATTATAATACTTTAAGTTATAATTTAACTTTATTAAAAAATATAAAAAAAGATTATATAAAATTAATAATAATTATTTATTAATATTTTTATAACTATTTTATATTTTAATCCACATAAATAATCCTAATATTATTAATAAGGATTAAATATAGCTTTATTAATTTAATTATAATAACTTTAATAATAAGCAATTTATTATTAAGTTTATATATAATTTTTAAATTTAATAATTTATTTTAAACATTAATATAATATAAGAATATAATAATGGTAAAAATATATTACACATTATATATAATAAATAAAAAGATATAATTAATATAAGTAAAATTATTTAATTTTTAATATTAAATATAATTGCCTTAGTTAAAAATAAAGTAATTTTTAAAGGTATTATATTTAAATATAAATAATATTAACTTTATTTATAAGTTATTATTATATTTATAATATTATATAATATTTACAACTTATTAAACCTAATTTTCCAAACCCATTAAATTTAACTATATACTTTTTATATTATAAAATAATAATGGTTAAAAAAGTTATAATTTTAATGATAAATTAATTAAAGGTTAAAAATAAATAAGGTAAATAAGTTTTTAACTTTTATAAGGAAATAATTTTTATTATATATAAAATAAATTACTTATTAAGTTTATTTCTTTAGTATATGGTTAATAATGGCTAGGTTAATATATTTATTATTAAAGTATATTATTATATTTAACTTTATATTTTTTATTTTTAAATTAACTAACTTATTTTTATTTAAATAGGATAATATACTTTTAAATAAGTTAAAACATTTCTAATATAGTTTTTATAATTTTATAATAAGTTTAAGATTTTATATAAGGAATATGTTTTAAAAAGTTAAATAAATTATAAGTTAAGTATTAAATTTTATTAATAAAATATATTTAATATTAAAATAATTTGTTTTATATATATGTTATTTAAAATATTTATATATAATTATTAAATATATACCTAATTATATATAAATATTATTAGTTTTAAATAATTAATATACTTATGTTTATTTTTATTAATTAATATATTATAATTAATTATTAAATTATATTCTTTTATAAAGTTTATATAATATATAATAATATAAATATTTGGTTAGTTTATATTGTTTATATATTAAATAAATTGTTTTAATTTTTTATTAATAAAATTATTATTAAGGATATTAAAAGCTTATATTTTAAAAAGGTAAAACTAAATAAGTATAACCAAACCTAGTTATAAGATTAATAATTTAAATGTGAAAATATAAAACTAATTAAATAATATTTTTGTTTTTTTTATTATAATTTTTATATTATTATAGTTAATTTTTAAAGCTTTAATTCTTATAAAAATAATGTTATTCTTTGTAATTATAATATATATTTTAATAATAATATTAACTAAATTATTATTATTTATACTTACTTTTTTATAAAAAATAAATTTAATATATTTAAGCTTAAGTTAATTATAAAAGAATGTTAATATAATAATAAATTATATAATATGTTTAAATATATTATAATTTATTAAATAATATTTGAATAATTATAAGTAATATTTACTAAAAAGAAATAATTATATCCGTAAATTATAAAAATATATTATTATTATTATATTTATTAAAATGTCATTATAAAAAAAGAAATACATAAGATTAAATAAGTTATTATACTTTAAATATATAAGATTAAATAAATATAAAAAGATAAAATTAAATGTTAAAGATATAAATTAAAGTAATAAATAAGTATTTATTATATCCCATTAAAAGTTATAAATATTTTTCAAATCTTTATTAGTTAAATTATTAATTATATAGTTTTATATTTATTTAACTTAAGGATAAAATTGCCTATATATAATAATATTAAAATCTAATATAAATATAAATTTATTAAGCTTATTTCCATATATAATATAGTAATAATAATAAAACTTAAATATATAAGGACCTTTAAAACTATAATTCTTAATTTATTATGGTATATTACCTATAAAATATAATATAAAAATATAAATTATAATTTTAATATCTTAAATATTTATATTTATACTTTAATTAAAAATTTTAAAAATCCTAAAAAATTTAATAATATTTATAAGGTTAAATTTATAAAAACCTAATATTAATAAAAATATATTACCTAATTAAAAACATTTAATAATAAAAAAGCTAGTTAAAGTAATATAATTACCCATTAATAATTTATATAAATTAAAAAATACCCCAAATTTATTAATAAAGCTAAAATATAATATAATTATAATAGGTTTTATATTAAAATGTTATTAATCTTATTTAAATTTAAATTTATCATAACCATATATATTAATTTTAAGCTTACCACGAATTAGATAAATATAATAAAAAAAAATAATAATCTTAATAAATTTAACAAGGAATTTATTATTAATATTTTTATTAATAATCTTTTAATTTATAACAATTATATAACAAACATAATAATATTTATTTTCTTAATCTTTAATTAAATATATAGGGTTTTTATATTTAAGCTAATATATATTATCTTTATTTTATCCCTTTAAATTTCTTTTACTTAAATTAGCAAAGATTAAATTTTCAAAAGTCTTATCAAACCTATAATTATAATACACATTTAATAAAAAATATATATATATCTTAAAAATATACATAATACTTAATTAAATAATAAACTTATCTTATTTTTACAACAAATTTAAAGCAATATTATTAATCCATTTATCATTATTATTAAACATTAAACATTTTTATATTTATAATATTAACACCTCCTTATTTTAATAAATATAAAAGTTTATACACATATCCTATTTAAAGTTATATACTTATTTAATATAAAAGTATATAATATTATTTATATTATCCTTAATTTTAAAGCAAAAATAAATTACCATATTATAATAATAATAAATAAAATCACTTAGGTATAAAATTACATTGGATTTTAAATAAACATAATGGCTATTAAATATATAAATTAACCTTAATTAATAATATATGTAATATAACTTTATAAGCTTATTAATAAAAATAGTTAAGTTAATATAAAAGTCTTTAAAAATGTTAAACAATAACAATGCTTTAATAAATATTAAAGGATTAAAAAAAGTAAGCTTTATAATAATCACAAGTATAAATTCCTTTAATTTATATTATTTATTATTTAACTTTCTCCTTTAAGCTTATAACATTTAATTTTCTTAATATTTAATTTTATAAGTTTAAAATTTAATTAACATTTTAACTACATTTAATCAAATTTTTATTTATTATATATTTAAAAAAAATAATCATTTATAAAACTAATTAATTAATATTAATAATTAATTTAAAAGATTTAAAATATCTTTTAATTAATTACTATTTTCATCTTAAAGAAATAAAAAGATATTTTATAAAAATATTCATCCTTAATAACTAAGGCCGGTAAGATTTACAAATATAATAAGTGTTTTTTTAAACCTTAATATTTAAATCATTATATTTTAACACATTAATAATAAATATAATATATTTATGTTAAACCATTTATTATTATTATAGGCTATTAAATTATAAACTAAAGCTAATATAACCTAATTAATAATTATATTAAATTATAAAACGAAAAATTTATTAACCAATTTAATAAAATTGTTAATAAGCTTTATATTTATATCTTCATTATTTTTGCCATTATTATCATTAAAAGGTATTAAAATAGGTAAGATATTATTATTAATTATTTCTTTATATATAACAACACTAATAATTTTAATTAAATTTAAGGTTAAATATAAAATATATTAAAAATTATCTTTTATATTACCATAACATATTATATTAAGGTTAAATATTATTATTAATAAACACATATAATAATTAAAATTTATTAAAAAATAATATTATATAATAAAATTTTAAGTAGGTAATAAAAGTTAACCATTATTTTCATTTTTATCCTAAACTTTATTATTAACTATTTCTTTAATATTATTTCCATTAATAATTCCTTTTATTTTTTTTATCCTATTATTAAAAAGAATATTAATCAAGCCTTTATTATTAAAAGTATTTAAAGTTTAAAAAATTTTACAATTATTTTTTATAAAGGATAAATTTTTAAAAGGGATTTATTAATTACCTTTTTTATTTACTAACTAAATACTTTATTATATTAGAAACACATA
Source organism: Hypoxylon sp. CO27-5 (assembly GCA_002120305.1). NCBI lineage: Eukaryota > Fungi > Ascomycota > Sordariomycetes > Xylariales > Hypoxylaceae > Hypoxylon > Hypoxylon sp. CO27-5. The sequence continues at coordinate 89,865 of KZ112529.1, read as the reverse complement.
ACGGGGATATTTTAATATAAATTTTAAGTTATAAAGTTTATTTCTTTTATTAGGTAACATATTATTACACATATATATTAAAATAAAAAATATAAAAATTTAAAATTTTTACCATTATATTTAAAAAATAATTATAAAAGAGGATATAAAGGAAATAATAAAAAGGAAATAAAATTAATAAAATAAAAGAAAAAGATTTTTCTTTAATAATAATTATGCGTTAGCTTAACATTAATAATAAGATAAAAATGCCATATTAAGTAATGTTTAATATCTTTAATAATTAATAATAAAACTAGTTAAATAAAAAAAGAATAATTAATTAATATATTTTAATTAGTAAAATTAAAAATTATATAAAAAACCTTTAATTTATTTTATTTTAAATCTTCATTTATAATAATTTAATATTATATTAGTAAATTATTAAACTTTAACCTTAGTTTACTTTAAAATATACCCCTTTTATATATATATTTATAATTTATTAAAATATATTAAACTAAGAAATATTTATCTTATATAAAACTTTAATATAATGGATTAATTATTAAAATTTACTAGTAATAATAGCCATGGCTATTATATTTATAGCTTTTTTTTATTAAAAGCTAATTAACACGTAATATGTAAAAACCTTATAAGTTATATTACTAATATAATATTTAATTTAAAAAAGTATATTAATAAAAATATAAGCTTTAATTAATATTAAATGTTAACGTTTTAATTTTAAATAATTAAATATTTAAATTAATATAAAGTAACCACTCGAATAACCATTTACATAATTATTCATGTAATCGTTCACGTAGTTATTTACGTAGTTATTTATGCCTTGTTTTTTTATTAACTCTTTAAACTTTTAAATATTACCAACTTTTAATATAAGTGTATAATTAAAAATGCTTATAATATAAATATTTATAAAAGGTTTAAACATAAAAGAAAAGGCGCTTTAATTTATTAAAAAACTATTTACGGTTAAATTTATCCCTTTAACTTAAGCTAATATTGTTATAATATTAAATTTTAAAAAAAAGTTTAACTATTTATGGAAATTAAAAATAAGTTATAACTATTATTACACTAGTTAAGAATTAATTAACGTTAAAATTCGTTACAATTATAAGTTATATAAACATTTTTTAACCTTTTATAATGGTAATATTATCTTTTAAATTATTTATATATAATACCCTAAAATAAATCTTTTATTTTAACAATTTAAAATACTTCGCTAATATATTTTAAATTTATTTTAATATATTAAATATAACTTTTTATTTAAGCGATTTTATATAAGTAAATTTATTATTATATTAAAAATATGTTAATGTTTTATAATTATTTATTTACAACCTTATAAAAAATTATTTAAATAAAATAAATTAATAAATTATAAATTTAATGTTTTTTTACTAATAAATTAAAGGTTACTTAAATTTAAATATATTTAAATACATCTATAATCTTATAATTATTAAGGTTATTAATTATAATAAAACCTTTACTAATAAGTAATAACTTCTTTTTAATACTTTTAATAATTATTTAACATATTTTTTAATAAGTTATATATAATTATAAAAATAAAAATAAAGCTTAATTTAAATATTAAATGGTTTATTAAACTTTTAAATTATATTATATAAAGTAAAAACCTTCTTTTATAAAAAGTATTATATATGGTATTTAATGAAATTTATAAGATTAAAAACTTTTAATATATTAAGCTAAGTTATTTTACTTAAGCCTTATTTTAAGGTATTAAATAAAATATATTTAATCCTTTCCTAAATAATAAAAAGTAAAAATATTAGGTTTTATATAAAAGTTTTTAGTTTAATAATTCCTTATTACTTTTATTACCTATTATAATATTTTTTAATGAAAAGAAATATAAGGGCAACCCTTTTAAGGTTATAATTTATTTATATTTTTAATAAAATAATATGTATGGAAATGTTATAAATAAAGGTAATATTAATTAATATAATTTTAAATAAGATTATATAATTTTAAATATATATTAAAATAATATTAATTAAAATGGTTTTAAGTAAGATTATATTATTTTAAATATATATTTAAATAATTTTTATGGAGATAATTATAAGCAAAATGGTTATATTAAGCTGGTTTTATTTATTATCTTTTTATATAAAAGTTAACATTTTTAATATAAACCTATTTTACCTTTTAATTAAAATAAATTTAAAACTTATTATAATAAAGTTTTAAAATCTTAACAAACTTATTCCATTTATTATATTATTAAATACCAAAGTAATGTTATATTAAAACATTTAATTAATCTATAACTTCACTAAATTTTTAATATTTAAAAAGGTTGTTGTGTTAATTATTAAATAAAGTTTAAAAGAAACTTAAATAACCAAATTAATTTTATAATAAGAAAAATATTTTAAATTTAAATAACAAAAATACTAACCATGAAAATATTAGTAAAAAGGATAATAGTTATTTAATTATTAATAAGTTAAAAAGTTTAACTATTTAATATTTATGAGGAGCTAATTTATATTAAGTTAATTATTATTAACACTTTAACTTTATATTGGTTTTTTTTTATGTTAGTCTTTTCCTATAATAGCCTTTTTTTATTATTAATAATTTATTGTTTTATTTATAAATAACTTATTTTAATATTATAATAAATAATATTATATATTATATTAATAATAAAAGTATTAATGTTTATTTTAAAGCTACTATTTAATGTAATAAATAATTAAATAATAATTCACTTAATATAATAAAACATATAATTTAATTAATTAACTAACTAGCTAATTAACTTATATATTAATAAATAAATAAATTAATTAGTTAATTATTAACTTAATTATTAATGTAATTAACTAACTAAGCCTACTTTTATAAAGTAAATTCCCTTTATATTAAATGATAAGTTAATTTAATTAAATTATATTATATTTAATTACCATTACCTATATAAGTTATTTATAAATATTAAATAAATAAATATATTAATTATATAAGATTAATTTATTACCACTTTTGATAATTATATAAAAGGTTAATAATGGCCTTTTATATTAAAGGTAAGATTTAAAATGTGTTTAAAAAATATTTTATATAAAGCCTTAAAAAAGCCTTGTTTTTTATTTAAATTATTATTTTAATTAATAATTCTATTAATAAAAGGTAATATCTTTAATAAAGTACTTTTATTTTTATAGGTAAATCTTTATATAATATTAATAAAGGAAAATACCTTTTATAAAATATTATTATTGTTATAATTAATATTATTATAATTAAAAATTTATAAATTAAATATAAAAATATATTTAATATATAAATTTTATTCCTTATTACCATTATAAAATATTTAAAACTTTTTACTAGGTAAATTTAAACCTTTTAAATGATAACCATTAAATAATTATAAAGATTTAAATGATTTTAAAGACTTAAATCATTCTAATATGTGATTAAATTTATAATCATTAAACTTAACATTATCGAAGTTATTAGTTAAAACTATTTTATTATCACATATAAAATAAATTATAATACTATTATAAATATTTAAACTTAGCTTTTTAAAATCCTTTCCTTTAATTTCATTATAAAAACATTTCTTTCCTTTTTATTTAATTTATTTATAATTACCAATTATTTTAAATAACAACCATGGTAAGTTACCTATTACCATTTATTTATTAATCCCTATCCATTTTTTATTAATAATTTTTAAAACATTTATAAAATATTTAACATCCTTATTAACTTTATTAATAAAAAGTTAAATAATTAAGTTTATAAATAATACTTAGGCGAAATAAGTAAAAAAGAATTTTTAAAGGCTTTAAAGTACATATAAATAACATATATTATAAAATAACTTAATGATTTTTATATTAAAATCTTCTAACTTTAATAAAAGAATTAACACATAACTAATTAAATAAAATTATTTATCCTTTTTATTAAGCTTTAAAAAAAAAATAAAAATATTATCATTAAAAAATATATAAATATTAGATTAAAAATAAACCTTATTATTAATTAATTTATAAACAATAATATTTTTTTTACCTTTAATAAATTTACATATACCATTAAGTTTAAGTTATTATTAAGCCATTTTAAATATTACATAAGCTTTTTTAAATATGCTTAAATTTCCAATAATATAATAAAACATTTATTATACATTATATGCAAAGGGTTTTATAATGGTAAAATGAAAAAGGTAATAAAATATTATATCTCGTTAAAACTTAAGTAAAGCTTTTAGGAAAATTTAATAATTAAAATAAGGTATAATAAAATATAACATATTTAAATAAAATTAATATTAGGATTAAAAAAAGATTAAAATTTTAACCTTAAAAATATTTAAAATAATAAAAAAAATATTATCTAATCAAAACGAAATAATTTTTAATAGATTTAAAGTATAGATAAAATATTTTAAAAAATTTAAAAAGAAATAAATAATTTAAATTACTTATATTTAACCTTTTATTTTTAATTTAAATATTCCTAGTTATAATATAACAAACATAATATAAAATATTATAATATAATTTACCCTTATTAATTACCTAAAAAAAAAGAAATGGGATTTTTTCCAAATAATTTAAATAATAAATATTAATTAATTATTTCAACCATTCACACATATTATTAATAAAAAATTAAGTAAATTTTAATAAAGGTTATAACTTTATTTTAAATATCTTTAAATATGAAATTAAATATAATATTAAATAAGAAATAATTAAATTAATTATAAAAATAAAAAAGTTATTTATAATAAACAAAGTTTTAAATTTAAAATATAATAATATATTATTAAATATTTTATATTAATTTTATATATATTATTTAAAAAATAATATACTTATATATTAAAATATATATAATTTTAAGTATAAATTATAAAAATCTTACATACCTTTTACTAAAAACCTAAAACTAATCTTTAAATAATATTTATATAAACATTTATATAAAGTTAAAAAAAAGTGAATTAAATTAAAAGAAAAGAAAGCTAATTTTAAAATTAAATTATATTACCCCATTTATAACAATTACCACTAATATATTTTTTAAACCTTTTTTTTATTTATTAATAATCTTATTTTACCTTATTATACTTATATAATTTTATGAAAAAAAATCTTTATTAAATATTTTATCCCTTAAAAAGTTATTTTTAAATATTCTATCCTTTTTTTTATTTTTTTAATCATTTATTAAATTATATATATTTTTTAAGGTATGTATTTTTTTTCTTTATTAAGTTCCTTAATTTTAATTATTACTAATATAATGTGTATAATATTTTAATATGTTATGGCTTTAATTATTAATCTTTTATAATTTCCATTTATTATAATGTTTATAAATAATATTAAAAACCTTAATAAGGATTAAAAATTAATGGTTATATTACCTTTTTTAAATTTAAATAGTAAAGATAAATATAATCCTAGTTTTTTAAACATTTATTATTTTAATCTTAAAAAATATAGCCTTATATTAAAATTTGTATTTGTAAATAATAATAATATTTTTTATAATTTAATTTATTATATATATTATATTATAACTAAGAATTATTAAAATAATAATTAAATTAAAATATTATAAAATAATAACTCCCCTTAACCTAAAATATTATAAAATAATAACCTTTCCTAATTTAAATTACCTTCTTAACATAAATCATTTTATATTTAAAAAAATAGTTTTTTAAGCATATTTTACCATTAAAAAAATAATTTTTTAAACATATTTTACAATTAAAAAAATAATTTTTTAAGCATGTTTTACTATTAATAAAATAATTTTTTAAGCATTATAATAACTTAAACACACCTATTCCTATTTAAATTTAAAAACTTAAACAAAAAAATAAATATTATTAACAAATTAAAAAATGGTATTATAAGAAAAAATATTTTAATAATATTCTTTTATATATTTAAACTTTATAAAAATGTTTATTATAAGTTATTATATTTTATTATCTTATATTTTCTTTTTTTTAATAATATTTACTATTAATAATTTATAAAAAATATAAATACATCATTACTTTAAACTTTAAAAATTAACATTACCTTTATAATTAACTATTAAAGTTATAAGTAAACCTTTTCAAAAATTAATTATATAAGCTTAAAAATAAAAACATATATTATTTAAGTAAATTTTAAAATTAAATAAAAATAACTTATATAATTCCCAATATATGTTAAATATAATTTAACAAAAACCAAATAATAATATACTATTTAAATATAAATCCTAAAATTAATTTAATAAAAAACATATAAAAATTATATAAAAATATTTATAAAACTTTTAACTAAAATACACTTATTCCATTCCCAAGGCCTAATAAAAACAAAGTAACTAAAATATTTACATATATGCAAATATTTACATATAAATAAATATATAAACTTTTATAAAAACTAATATTATTATATTATAATCTTTAATAAAACAAAATTAATTAAATTTTTTATAAATTTTTCTTTACTTAATTTGTATAATTTATATTTTACACTATATATATACTTATAATAAAAAAATTAAATAATAAAAAAAGTAACCACATTTTATATTTTAATAATAAAGATAAAATAAACACTCATTTATAAAAACTAAATAAAATTAAATTTTTTAACTTATATTTAAGTTATAATAACATATTTAAAGTAAATAATAATAATAATAATAATGACAATAAAAATAATAATAAACATCATAAAAATAATTTAAATAATAATGCTTTATATCCTTAAAATTAAAACAAGGGAATAAATGATAATTAATATAATAATAACAGTAAAACCTAATTAATAATTAACTTTTTTTAAAACCATTATAACGTATATTTAACTTTTAATAATAAAAAAATAAATAATTATTAAAGTAAATCATCCATTAATAAGCTAAAAAAAAAATTATAAAAAGTTTTTAAAAACCTTAACAAATTAAATTTTAAAGTAACTAAAAAATTATACAATCACTTGTTAAAACATTTTTAACACTTAAACAATTTGGGGATTACTTATAAGCTAATAAATATATTACCTATTTATTTTAATAGTTTAATTAAATAAAACGTAGCAAAATTAACCACTTTTTTTAATAATAATAAAAATAACTAAATAAGTTAAAATAGTAAAAATACCTAAATTAATAAAAACAACGTAATTATTAAAAGTAACCATAACAGTTAAAACAAAACTTTTTAAAACAATAAAATTATATTTGTAATTATACTTAAAGTATTTTAAAATGGTAAAATTATATTTATAACCATACCTAATAATTTTAAAAATATTATAAATATTTTATATTTTATTTATTAAATTTTTATTTTTTAAAATAATTTATTAATATAAAGTTTCTTTTATAACTTATATATTAAAATTTATAACATTTAACTTATTAAAAGGTATAATAATTTATTTTATTTATTTTTTTATTTTTATTTATTAATTTAAATTAAATTGTTAAAAATATAATACTCCTAATAAATATTTTAATATAATATTAATATATAAGTTAAAAAATTTAATACTTCTAATAAATATTTTAATATAATATAAATATACAATTAATTATACTATCCTTATATTATAAAAAAATAATAAATCATTTAAACAATTATAATAAAAAACTTTTTATTATATTTTATTTAAAGCTTAAACAATTATATCATAAACAATTTAAATATCACACTTATAATTTTCTAATATAATAAATAATAGATTTTAATTAAACTTATTAACTTATTTAAATAAAAAATTAACATTTTTTTAAATATTAATAAATAAATATCCACTACTTTAAATCTTTAAAATACTATTATTCATTAAAATATAAATTAAATAGTTATTTTCCTTTAATAATATTAAAACTTATAATAAACTTATTAAAAATTATATTATAAAATATTTTTATTATAAAAGAAATTTATAAAAATTATATAAAATTATTATAAAATATTTTACAACTTTATAATTACCTTAACCTTTAAGCTAACAAATATACTTAAATATAAAAATAATATAACAATTATATTAAAAAAACACATTAAACGTTAAAATATTTTAAGATAAAATTAATTATTAACTTATAAAAGGCTTAAAAATACTAGTTAAATTATTAATCTTAACATTATTACTATTATAAACAAATTTATTACCATTATACTTATATATAATTTAAAAAAGGCTAACTAACTAAGCTATTATATATAATATTAATAATAATACTTTTAATATTTCAATTTTAAAAATTTAAAATAATATTTTTAAAGCCAAATTAATATATAATAATACCTATTTAAATAAAAAGGATTTTAATATTTACCTAATCCATTATATAATTTAACAATTAAAAAGCAATTTTAACATTAACCTATTTAATAATTAAATAACCATTTAACAAATCCATAAAGTTATTAAAAAGGTTAATATTAAACTATTTTTATCTATTTAAAATAATTTAAACATAATTAAAAAAAATAATAAAATATTAAAAACATCTTTTTAAATTAATAAATATGATAAAAATAAATATAAAAATATTCGTTATAAGTAATAATTTAAAAGGTAATAAAATAAATAATTTAATAAATAAACCACTTCCTTTTACCTATACCTTTTCTTATTACTTATTAATTTTACAAGTTTTTATTATATTTTATTTATATATTATTCCCTATTACTAAATACCATTTATATAATATTTAATTTTTTAATAATAAATATAATAAATGAAACTTAATAAGTTAATTTATTAGCCTTTTATTTAAATTATAACTAGGAAATATTATATTATATTTTTAATATTAAAAATATAATATATTCTTTAACTTTATATTAATACTCATTTACTAATTTTATTTTAATATAGATTTAAATACGATTTTATATTTTTATTAATAAAATTTAAGGTTAATTTATACGCCATTTAAAATAAACATATACATTTAAATTACACATTAAAGTTTTAAATTATACTAAAATAAATATATATAAATCCTTACCATAAAACATATTTATACCTTTTAAAAATTCTTAAATAACAAATATATATTATTACTTATATTTATAATACCTTTTTTAAATACCTATTTTTTAATTATAAATCTTTTTTTTTAAATTAATTAACATTTTAAATATATGTTTAAAAAAGTTTTATTACTATAATAATATATATGAAATTTATTAACTTATTAATTTATATTATAAATATAATATTTAAAAAACTTTATTATGTTTAAAACCTTTAAAATATATTTAAAAATATTAACCAAATTTAAATCTTATTTTATTTAAATTTTTAGCCCTTAAAAGTAAAAAATTAACTTTATTAAGCAAAACAATAAAATTTTAAGCCTTTTAATTAACATTGATTTAAAAGCTATAAAATTAATTAATAATAATTTAAATTTTAATTAAAATTAAATAAATACTTTTAATTAAAATCCAATTAAAAAAACCTATTTTTTAACTTAATTTAAACCATTTATTAATAATTTTTTTTTAACAATAATAATAATAAACCAAATTTAATAAATAATATAAACCTTACCTATTATACAACTTAAATCTTAACTAAAATAAAGAAAATATACATAAATAATGTTATTACTTTAATACTTAATAACCTAAATATATAAATATTTTTATTATACTTAATTAAAAAGCCTTATTAATAATAATTATAACTTAAAATAAAATAAATTATCTTTTTAAAAAGGTATTATTAAAATTAAATATACTATTATTAAAAGATTAAACTTATATTTATATTACCCTTTAATTATAAAAACAAGTTTTAATTAATTTTATTTTATTATAATAATTAATTTTAATAAAAATTTAACTATTTACACAATTATAATTAACATTATTTTACCTTTAAAATATACATATTATAATTATAAAACAAATAAAAACACATTTTAACATTATATTATTTTACTAAACTATTTAAATAATGTTTATATTAAATATTATTATAATAATAATAATTATAAATATTCCTATAAAACTAATATATTAAATATTTTATTTATAATATTTATTAAAAAATAATTATTATCCTAACTTTTTTAAATATTAAAAAACATATAAAAATAACTAAGTTATATATAACTTATAATAAGCAATAATAATAATAGCAAAAAACTTTTAATACTTTTCTTAATATTATAAATAATATTTTAACCCATTTATATATTATTATAAATAAAGTTTAAAAATTAAAATATTAAATTTACTTATTATTTTTATAATTTAATTAAAACTATTTTTAATTTTATTATTTTCCCTTAATAATTTTATATAACCTAATTATTATTATAACTATTAACATTATATATAAATAAAAATATTAGCTTATTAATAATTATTTTACTTTATATTATTATTAAAAAAGGCTTATTATAAAATAACTTTTTTTTTAAAATTATAATAATATAAAATAATTATTATCGCATTAATTATTAAATAAATAAAATTTATTATATAAGTAATAAAGCGAAATTAACTATATAACTTATTACAAATAAAATTAGTTTTAAATTAATTAATAATATTTAAATTTAAATATAAAAATAACTTTATTATTTTTACTTAAAATATAAAGTATATTATATTTTAATATTATATAATTACATTTTAATATTAATAATTTTTATTAAGAAAAGGATTTTTTACACTTATACCTTATTATATAAATTAGGTATGATAATACATATATTAAAAAATGATTATTTTAATAATAATCATTTACCCTATAATAATTATTATATGCTCTAAAAAGGATTAGCTGAAATAGTGTTTTCCCGCTACGGTAGTGTGCACACAGTCTTTATTGTTGCCAACTGCGGAAGGAAACTTTAATCCCACGAGGCAAGCACCCTATGGGGCGACTTCCAAACAGTCATATCAACTAAGATTCTCAACCAAATCCTTGCATGATTGGGTCGATCGATATAAATTACATAATACAGTACAATTTAGCGTACAATCTCCCACCGGGTCCACTAGAAACTAAAAATAGGGTGGTCACTGTCATATGTACATATACTCTCAATGTACCTACCAATCCATGCCAACATTGAAATTCATACTGAAGCTCTGTCTCAAGGTAGATGACTGACTGACGTGTATGCACGTTCAGACGGGTATATAGGTGGGTGTCAATATGTGCATACCTAATCTCTCAGGTGGGATTGAGTGGTATGGTAGACCTAAAAGAGTGCCTAGGAGAAGATTAAAAGGGGGTTGGACGCGTATATAGTATGCATGTATATCTTGGGTGATCTTCTCATAATACAGAATTTCCTGTGCGACTATGTACCCTTGTATTAGGTATGAGATTAAGCATGGCTGCTCTTCGGTTCTGCAGACATAACAGAGAGTTTCAGCTAAGACAGACGACAAGGATGCATATACGATAAAGTCATTCTAAGCATGGTGGGTATCATATAATGTATGTACGGTACACTCCCTGGCTTTGTGCTCTTTCTAGAGGGGGGATCGGCAGCTCGCCTCGGAAATTTCGTCACCCTCAAGCCTCCCCCCAAGACCCAGGAATCAACATAGACGGTCTATCGTAATCCATTTACTACCGCTGTCACGCCTAGATTCGCAAACCAACTAGGTGAACATAGTCTATAGAATAATCATGAGTCCTTTCCAACCAGAAGGCATCGATAATGCTCTTTTTCCAACTCCTAAAAATGCAAAGCCCCTATCCCTCTCTCACGCTGGCCTTCGAGTAGCATGCCGAAGCATCACCATCGAATACCTAAGTCATATTAGTTCAATAATCCGTACCAGCTCTCGAAAGGTGGTATTGACTTACATTATAATCCCTCCTATCGCAATAAAGACGCCAATTACTGACTTATCGCCAACTGACCTACCGGATGTAGCCCATCCAAGTGCCACTATGAGGCATGTCTTCAAGTGCCCAACAACTGTACTCGAAACAGGACCGGTTTGGCCGACAATGAAAAACTGTGACAAGTTGATCAAAGCGGCAAATACACCAGACTGCACATAGTCAGCCAACAACACAGGAAACATTATGTTTTCTTGGCTCACCATTAAGATCATTAGCCACCGGCGCATGGGGACCTCCGTCCACGTAGGAAATGTGTCAATGAATGGAATGGCGTAAAGTAGGAGAAATGCCGATACGGGTGCCTGGTTGAAGAGCAATTGCATGCTCGACACATGTAGTTTACGCTGATAACTTTTGATCCAAACCGTGTACAGTGATGAAGCAAAGATACCAGAGAAGGCGAATAGGACGCCCAAGCTGGACGTAGTCTTGACACTAGCATCCTCCGTTGGGAGCGAGTCATAGTAAGAGACCATGCCAACCCCCATGCAGGCAGGAACAAGAGCCAAGATCGCGTTTCGAGGCAACTTGGACTTGTATAAGACAAAGTCCATTGTTGCTACAGTTGGCGTGAGCAAAATACGAGCAACTTGGTAGAAGGTGACGGTTGAGAATGCTAAAGACAAATTTGGTAGGATTACGTTAAGTGACATGGCGATAGAGAGAGGGATAATGTCCCGGAGAGAAATGCGGCGGGAACTAAAGTACGCGAACCGGGGCCGCGACAAGGTGAAGAGAAGTAACCAGGTCATGAAGAAGTGAAAGGCGGCAAATGTCAGCTGCGCAAGCTTCAATGAAGGATCCGAGAATATAGCTTTGTTGGTAAAAACCTAGGAGAGTCATTAGATATATCAGTCGTGCTCTTGAGACAAAAGTGAATAAGAATAAGAAACATACAATGCCTATGGTGGCTAGAGTATTAACTATTATCCAGAATACAGCCCAGCCAAAATTACTCTTAGGAGCAGTCCGGGTAGCTTGGTCATCCGTCATCTTCTCTAGTAACTCGTTACTCTCTTCAATATCCCTGGTATTGCCCTCGCCCATGATGGTGTGCTGGGAGTTGTGGTCATTATCTAGATTGTCGAAATTTCCAAATCTGTCTTTCTCCAACTGCATCTCTGTAGATGACGAAGCACCAGACGAGGGCCGTCTAGGGCGGCTACTCAGCGATGCCATAGCAAGCTATAAATGGCATACGACGGGACCTGCCCAACTTTCCGCCGTGTGGAGCTTATGAAATTGAGCATGTGGAAGGTGGAATACAGAAGGCTCGATCATGAACGAAGGATCCAAGATGGTCGATAAAAAGGGAAACGGTGGCTGGAGTAGTGGTATTCCCTAATTGAAACGGAAGCTGACCGAAGTTGACGACAGCAAGCGAATGCCAGAACGGGCATGGAGAGGTTCAATATACATCCATACGCAACCCGGAGGGCGGGTAGGCCGTAAATGGTACTGGAGTGGCTGCTATTTTAGCCGATCGTTTGGCGGGAACGGAACGTGGAGTTAGACTAAACCTTATGTATGTACCATGTTAAAAGCGAAACTTCACCAGCCGCAAGCCATGAGATGATCTGCTTTTAAGTGGCGTTTACAGGGGGTGCCGAGAAGCCGACTTGTTTGAATTACAGGGAGCAAAATGTGAAATCCGTAGTCCAATAAACTTGTCTTTTGATTTAATGGTTTAACAAGGGGTGGCTCAGTGTTACGATAGAGCTTGATGCTGCTGTTCTACATTGAAGTTTGAAGTTTGAGCAGACTTCACTGACGCAAAATTGTCTCTGTAAAATTGTTCTCGTTAGACCATCAATGGATGTGATGGATCTCAACATGATTGATTCATTACAATCGTCATTGGAGTAACGGGACCCTTTACCAAGGCCTTGGTATTGTGCGAGGTATCTAAATGACGTATCTAATTAAGTACCTCTTAAGATAGGAGGGTAGCAAGCTGTATGATGCAAGCCACTCCTGCACGTACCGTATCTCCACACATATGTACATTATACCGTACATGTATAATGATATTTGATCTGAACATTGGTATTGTCGCAATTCCAGTAAACATTCAAAGGTAGGCATGTTAAGCTAGCTATATTGAATAGGGCCACTACATATACTAAAGCGCAGCTATCTAATACCAACCTATCTACCGTACATGTATTAATGAAATACAACTGAACCCCTGCTTCCATTGTATGAGGATCCGCCACATTCTGGGTAGTACATGTATGGATACCCGCAGTCGCAAACCTCATAAAGTAAAATCTTCAGGGTTTAACCCATTAGTCTTACGCGTCTTATAGTCTCCTATATTGTAGCAGAATGAATATAGCATGCTCTCATTTTACGACGCATACCTACATATGTACCTAAGGGTTTTTTACTACAAGAACCTGGAGGCAAATATGTGTTCTTGTTGAATTAAACTGACCATTCTACATACATGTATGTAGGTGACAGACGTAATACCGAAAGGATATTCGCTGTTGGCGGGCTCTTACAGTCGTCGTGGCTTGGCAGGAATCTCATTGCTGCCGAATAGCCGTCGATACTAGCTGTTCCCGTCGCGTTTAGACCTACATGTATATGTAAGGCAACCGATATTTCAGCTGAGTCAAACCCGTTGAAGAAGCTCGCAAATAATAGTCCACCTCTTGATAGGAGGTGAATACTCGAATGAGAAGCAAATAAGGCAGCATTTATGTATTTGCTCGATGTTCCGTGATGCTTCGCTGGCTTGAAGGACTCGACTTGGGTTTTCAGTCTACATGTAGCCTCAGAGGTTTAAGTCGATGGGCTTCTCGCCCTCTTGTTTCTGCACAAATCACGTCAGTTTCACGAGTCTCGGAAAGTAGTATCACAACACGGAGTTGGAAACTAATCTACATGTAGCCAATGGGTAAGCGAGTTAGGAATATTCACTCTCACCGGTTTTACGGAAGCGATTCAAAAGCAAATTTCCTTAGCCGATGCGTAGGTGCTTTAGGTATGAACTTCATGTATTTTGAGTTAAAGGTCCAATTGCGAACTTCAAGAACAGACATGAATGTCTTGCAAAACATGTGGAGCACATGCAGATATGCTTTTTGAGGTACGTTACGGCGCTGTATACATACATCATAGATACATGTACCCAACATGAAGGTAGTGCGCCCCAAGTACAAATAAGGTAGGGGTTACATGTGGGTCCATGTGCTGCAAACTTATCCGTGTACCTGCTTAACCTCATGGCCGATCATTGCCGACGGATAGCGAGCCTTGTTAAAATATGTATGTATCTTTTTTGAGTGCCGGACTTTGAAGACGTATGTTGTTGATTCGTTATAGCGTGATTGTTCCGTTCTCGAAATTTATACTCCTTCAAGCTCATAGAGTGTGTCTTTGGTAATCAACTGATTTTTTTGGTCTTCTTTTCCTCCTAGAGGGCTCGGCTGTTACTAGGCTATTAAGCAGCACAGGATCTGTTGGCGCATCTTAAAATGGCATCTTAGCTAAGTCGACCACTTTGTTCTCGGATCTGTACTCCTCCCCGTTTGCCAACAACGAGATTACAAATGAGTTATAACTCATAAGCTGCCTGCCTGATTTCACCTTGGGGTCCGTTCCCTATTCTCTGCCATTTGGGTGTTGGACAAGTCAGAAATTGTCTTGCGTCGAGTTGCGACTTGTAACCCATCCGTCCTAAAGATCTACATTTGGACATCTGTTCATCCTGCAACGCTCCTGTGCCAGGGCGAGGAAAACAATGGACCTTGTTACACACCTCTCATAATAATTTATATTATATTCCATGCTTGGTTTTCTTTTCTTTCCTAGACGCATTCAAAAGGGTATTCCTACATCCTTGCGCTTCGGACGTGTCTATTGGCGAATACCGAGATCTCTTTTGCGCACTATGGCGGCGCCACATCTCAAAGGCACCAATGGCGTGCATCGTAAGTTCTTGCCTACAACACTATCCCAGCTGACCAAGACGGCTTACCATATTGTATCTGTAGCCTCTGGTGGTAAACTCACAAAGCCCAGATTCTTTGAGGACTATGGAATCTGGAAGCAAGCTCCCGTCCTGATTGGATCCACCAAATTCGAACCTTTGCCAGATGTCAAGAATATTATGATTACCGGCGGCGCCGGCTTCATGTAGGTCTCGCGAAGCTTAAGGTTTGACTTCGCAGCTAACGTTCGTCCGAAGCGCATGTTGGCTTGTCCGTCATCTCACCCTAACTTACCCACAAGCCTACAACATCGTGTCATTTGACAAATTGGATTATTGCTCATCATTGAACAATACTCGTATGCTCAATGACAAGCGGAACTTCACTTTCTATCATGGCGACATCACCAACCCTTCTGAAGTGCTTGATTGTATGGAGCGCTTCAACATAGACACCATATTCCATTTCGCAGCTCAGTCGCATGTTGACTTGAGTTTTGGGAACTCTTATGGGTTCACTCACACAAACGTATATGGCACACATGTTATGCTAGAGAGCGCAAAAAAGATCGGGATAAAGCGGTTCATCCATATATCCACCGATGAGGTGTATGGTGAGGTGAAGGATGATGACGACGACTTACTAGAAACGAGCATTCTGTCTCCTACGAATCCCTACGCCGCAAGCAAGGCCGCTGCTGAAATGCTTGTCCACTCTTATATGAAGAGTTTCAAACTCCCTGTCATTATTGTCAGGAGCAACAATGTCTATGGACCACATCAATTTCCTGAAAGTAAGCGACTAGTCCAGATGAGATACGAGGACCGTGCGCCCAATTAACTTCTAAGTAGAAATCATTCCCAAATTTATCTGCTTGCTGAATCGGCAGAGGCCTACAGTGCTCCACGGCGATGGGAGCCCTACTCGAAGATATTTATATGCTGGAGATGCAGCCGACGCGTTTGATACAATTCTACATAAAGGGGCTCTTGGTCAAGTCTACAATGTAGGCTCGCATGATGAGATTTCTAATATTCAGCTGTGCAAGATGCTGCTGAAGGAGATGGACATCCCACACGAGAGTGAGGAGGACTTTCATAAGTGGGTAAAATATACGCACGATAGACCTTTCAACGATCATCGATACGCCATTGACGCTACCAAACTCCGACGTCTCGGCTGGGACCCAAAGACTTCTTTTGCCGAAGGGTTGAAAATTACTGTTGATTGGTACAAGCGCTTTGGGGAAGAATGGTGGGGTGACATTAGCAAAGTCCTCAGCCCTTTTCCCATTGTCGTAGAGGCGGAGGTGGTATCTGACAAAGAAGAGATTTGTGATGAGCCTCAAGTACCAAAGAAACGGAAGTCACCTGGCTGATATTTTAGGATCTGAATCTGTGTGGAGAGGAATGTCTCATACAATGTTCTCAACAACTGCGTCTGAGGAATGATAGCGTTATCGGAGTCATGGCTAAATCTACGGGGGAATTTTGAGTTATTTGGGGGGATAGAAAGTGCTCATTTCATCGTGGCAATAGATGCCACGAAAGGCGCGAGCGGCATGAATGATTCTCATTGCTGTTAGAGGGCCAACAGGCGAGAGCTAGAGCGCTATTCTAAAGATGTAGCCTGCATCGCTTCTAGATCATAGAAATCTTATGTTCAACTCATCATGTTCCCAACTGCAACTTTAACCGTATGCATAGGTAGGCAGGGTTGATGGAAGTGTCGGTCTAGGTACAAAATATGCATTGTAATCGAACTATCTAGGACTTATAGCTCCTAAGACTTGTAGCTCAGGTTCATGCATACGAAAATTGATATCTTATAGAATTTTGGTTCCCCGGGATGCCAAGTTGTTTCCGGACATGATTAGCAAACGCCTCCGAGCCGGCGGTCGATACCAGCTTATTGCAGCCGTTACCGGGGCTTCGGTTCGAAGAATTGTCCACATTAGGATGTCTTCTAATCCAATGACATTTTGCAGAATGCGAAGAGTTCCTAGAGTGTAGTAGCGCAGCTGCCGCTTATCCAAAGCGGAATGGATCAGACGAGGAATACGTGATTTCTGCTGGGAATCAAGAATGTACCCGGCGTATACCTACTGTACCACGTGTGTTCTGAAACGATCGTTCGATTTCTTGAATTGAGAAGTTAGATGTTTTTATGACATCCTTTCTAACCTGATATCCCCTCATTTTACTTTACAAATACTACCTACCTCATATATCAGTTAGCACTAAACGGAGTAGAGTCCGTAATCTATGGTGGTCCATGCTTTTTATTTTTATTTTTTATTTTTTTACATACCATCCGGGATAGGGGTGCGTTGAAAACGGCACCTAGACACGGAGACGGGAATGCCCACCCGTTCGGGTCCAATTAAACAGGAACGCTTAGGCCCCTTGGGTCTGGTAAATGTTTAAAGTGAGCTAACGCCAATCATTCGCTTTTTACGGCGTTATTCCAGCGTCGTAACCCACGACGAGGGCTGCATACCTACATAGTACATACATATACGCAGTGTGTATACATATGTGCATGCTATCTATGTATGGTTCGGAATGAATAGGGGCCTCCCGTTGGCATGGGCATGGCGACGACATGTGGCTCATCCCCTGTCTGCGACTCCACGTTGCAACTCCTAAGCTGACCGCTTATTGGATCAAGGGAGAGTCGACCGTAGGGTACCGTAGCACCCAAGCTCCCACCCCCAAATGTCTCCTACCAGTTTGCAGAAGCTGGTCGATGATCAATTCGGTAGCCAATCGTTATCATATTTCGTCTTCCTCACTTTCCTCCGCTCTCTCCTCGTGGTCCATTTTCCCCAACCTACCCAAGCATTCTAGTTCTTTTATTCCGTTACACAACCGAGCTAATAACGGCTCCATTTCAATATTTGCTTCAAACTAAAAACAGAATAATATTTGAACTTCTTGATCGTTTACTTATCTAGTTTCGACGAACTAAGAGCGATTCATGATATACGGTCGTTCGCTAGTGCATCTGTCAATTAATTATCTTCAGACCGAATCCACATTTCGCCCCTTCGGTTGAATAACAACGACTATAGGGTTCGCGAGAGCTCTAGTTTGCTCAGCGCCGCTTTGGGGATACACAAGGTCGCCTTCGCTTCCGAATCTGCCGTCAAGCCTCAACGATTTCTCGGAGACACCGGCACGTAATGAAATTTGCTAGAGGACCGAGAAGGAGCTGTGCGACTAATATTATACCAGCAACCGAAGACTCCCCAATGCGACTGTAATGAAGAGGAAGAGAGGCAAAAAGGGAGAAGGGCAGGCTGGAGTATCGGATGCGCCAGCTACAACCATGCCATCTCAGGCTACTAGCGTGACCGACTCGTCCGTCGGTCCACATAGTACCGAATATGGTTATAGTGTAGCCGCCTCCGAGCTTCCTGTGCCAGAACTGGACAACTCTGTTACTACCGAAGATTTCTCGAGCGACTATTTAAGTGCATGGACAACGAGTGGCTTGGAACCGGAAAGTCGAATATTAGAGCCGAATGATGAGTTAGCGACGAGCAATCTTGATGCCGCCTCGGTCTACTCTCCGAGCCACTACCCAGCTCCTCCTTTGCAATATCGGGTAGAACGACCGTTTGAGGATGAAGATACTCTTGACGATGAGACCATGTTAGTTTACGCCGAGGTTTATTAGTTGTATGAGTAATTACGCTAATGATGAGCAGAGATTCAACACGGTCAGTCAATGAACTAGACCTCAACTACGTCGTAGAACACGGACGGCGTTATTGTGGGTCCTATTACATGCCAAACGACGACGACGAACAAGTTCGGTTGCAATTAATCAATCAGGTTTACCTGAAAACATTCGATGGAGAATTGACAAGTGTGCCATTAGAAGCACCAACGCATATACTTGATATTGGCACCGGCACCGGCGAATGGGCCATAGATATGGCCGAACTCTATCCCGATTGCGAAGTGACCGGAACTGACATAGCCAACATATTTGAACGTCGTGCTCCTCAGAATGTTTACTGGGAAATCGATGATGCCGAGCTAGAATGGGAGCGACCACCGAATCATTATGACCTAGTGCATCTACGAGGCATGTCGGGGTCGTTTTCTGACTGGCAATATATCTACAGGTCGGCTTTCGATTGCATCAAACCGGGCGGGTGGATCGAGGTGTTGGATTTTGATGATAACAAAGGGATGGCTAATTTCCACTCATACTTCGAGCCTGGGTCTCTAATAGACAAGGTGGCGCACGATCTGCATGACGCTTCAATTGCGCATGGAAGACCACGCGGGGTTGCCCATCTGGAACCTAGATTCCTGGTCAATGCGGGCTACGTTGATGTTCAACTGACAGAGCATGCGATTCCCCTCAGAACCGAAGACGGGTCAACGGGGAAGTTCTGGCTTCTTGCGATGTTAAATGGTATTGAATCGATATGTTTGAGGCTTCTGACCAAATATAAGGGGTGGGACCCGGATCAAGTCCGTCTAGCATGCGACATGATCGGCCAAGAGTTGATGGCGATGGCAGTCAATCCGAGGAGAGCAAAGGGCTTCGTCATCAAGCTCAGGGTATTAAAAGGGAGGAAACCAGGTCCACAGGCCCGGTGGTCAAGAGCATTATCCCGCGAACCTAGCCACATCCTGCAGCATAAGCTTATCGAGATGCTGGAGGAAACGGACGGAGAGGAGAGCAATCCGACAGATGGAGAAAGCGGGTATTGCTCATTTCCATCTGAAGGGCCGAGAAGTGCCGCCGCAAAGAGTAAATTACTGAGCGCTCGCTTAGAACAGAAACAACGAACTGACACTGAGACACTGTCAGGCACCGACTGAACAAGACGATGCCGATACATTATTAATCATAGGGCGGCTAATCAACGGCGATGGCTATCTTAGGGAAATTGACGAGGACTACCTCGACTTATTCAGAGCAGCAGAATCAACTAGTTGTAAAAGGGGGACGACCTACGGGACAGATGACGGTGTTAGGCGTTGAAATTATTTCCTTCATGGCAGATCAACCGACTTACAATTTACATTTTCAATCCGGATCAACAGGAAAAAGGCATATTACCAGATACCAGTCATGATGTTTATGTCTTGACGGATGATTAGAACAAAGTCGGAGTCAGCATCGTCGTCGCTACAACACTCGTAGGGGAAAAGAGAAATTTTGGGATGGGTAGCGCAACCATCTCTTCAGCCTAAGGAGGCTCTATCTTTTGTATTTTCTTCTAATCATGATATTAAGGGGACGATGACACCTGAATTCCAGGATCTTGGAGGCTATTTTGTGCATAGCGTATCCTCCATTGTCATCTAGGTATTGCATATAGGCAGCGAGCTCCTTCCCATTGTCACGGAGCAACTCAGATAATCGAAATTAAAAATATACATCAAACCTAAAATTCAAATGATAAGAACCATTCTCTTTGGACTTTTTCAAAGATGTGAAACCTCGAATATTTAAACTACAGCTAAGAATGTTGAATGAGTGATGTCAGTTAAGTTCCATTACACGTACCCTTCCTGCATTCAATGTTCTAAGGTTGCACTATTATCGATATCACGCCCCGCTTCGTGTGTAACATTAAGGTTATTATGTAAGGTATTGCATATGAGGTAAGTATCAGGTACCATCTTTAGCTCCAGTCAATGAGCTCCGACACTACTCGCCTTGGATACCCGATAATTACTTTCTTTCTTTATATACACAACGACGTCTTACACGTAACTTTGCGACGTGTCGCGACTCCCAGACATCCCATCATGACCAGATAGATTTACAGATGGCGCTAGATGCAACGAACGGCTTTGGCGCCGCCAACGGCGTGCACAATCTTGTTGATGGGGCCCTGCCCATCTTCGACGTCGAGCCCGTACAGCTCCAATTCTCCATTGCCGCCGACTTCGTTGCAGCCCAAGTTGCCAATAATGTGCTTGTTCTAGCTTTGTCGAACGGGCGCATATTGCGCATCGATCTTAATCGACCGGAAGATATAGATGGTGAGCTCTATGGCATCTCCAGTTTTCCTTTGCCGAGCTACAACGTCGAGTCCAATGCTGACGGAAACAACTCATAGACATCGATCTTCCTAAGCGGGTTTCCGAAGTGGGCATCATCCGGCGCATGTTCCTCGACCCAACCGCCTCCCATCTACTCATATGTACTACGCTTGGCGAGAACTATTACCTGCATACACAATCACGCCAACCGCGGCCTTTGAGTAGATTACGCGGCGTTCCGATTGAATCCGTAGCCTGGAATCCGTCGCTTCCTACAACCACGACCCGTGAGATTCTGATAGGTGCCTCGGATGGAAATATATACGAAACTTTCATTGAAACTTCAACAGAGTTCTACAGGAAAGAGGAGAAATACCTAAAGGCGTTGAACAAGCTCCCAGATGGACCAATTACGGGACTATGGGTCGATAATATGGGCGGAAAAAGTGACGTAAGAAGAGTGTTAATCAGTACACAGAGCCGTCTATTCCACCTTGTTGGGAAAGTTGGACGAAGTGGTCATGAAGGAAGTGGTTCAATCTACACGAAGTTATTCGATTCAGAGCAACCTGTTATACATGAAATTTCGCGGGGCTCAGCTACTGCCCCTTCGATGCTTGCCATTTCACCGGATCCTCCAGACACTCATACTTACGATGATATAGTCCCTGACCGAGCATTTGCCTGGCTTTCTTCGCATGGCGTATACCATGGGAAGCTCCTAACAGCTCCATTGAACAACGACCTCGGTAACAAGGTCTTTGCCGAATCAAAGCTTCTACCAAAAGCACAGATAGTCTCCGTTGAGACCTCGGGACGCAGAAAGACCCCGTCTGACTCCATAGACGCGATATCATTAACACAGTGGCACATTATCAGCCTCGTTGGCGGCCGTGTCGTAGCGATAAACCGCCTAACGGGGTCAGTTGTCTATGATCAACTAATCTTAGATCAAGGACAGAAAGTTTTAGGTCTTTATGTCGACCAGCAAAAGAACACATTCTGGCTCTTTACTCCCCAAGAGATATTCGAAATTGTTGTTAGAGATGAGGACCGAGATATATGGCGGATCATGCTCCAAAGGCAACAGTTTGATATGGCCATGAAATACGCTCATACTCCAGCGCAGAAAGATGCAGTTTCAACAGCGTCTGGGGATTACTTAGTTGAAAAAGGATTATTCGTCGAGGCCGCTGGGGTATATGGCAAAAGCAGCAAACCATTCGAAGACGTTGCGCTTGCCTTCATCGACCACGGCCAAAATGATGCCTTACGGAAGTACCTCATCACGAAACTCACAAATTATAAGAAATCCTCTACCATGCAGAGGATGATGATAGCAACGTGGCTAGTTGAAATTTTTATGGCTAAACTCAATTCCCTCGAGGATTCCATTACCATGGAAGCAGAGTCATCCGAAAATGAGAACAGAAAACAGTCACGCCAGCGGCTTGATGCTGTTCGCAACGAGTTTCACGACTTTATCAATAAGCACAAATCCGACCTCGACCGTAAAACAACTTACGATGTTATCAGTAGCCACGCTCGGGAGGACGAGCTTCTATTCTTCGCCAACGCCATAAACGACTACAATTACGTTCTATCATATTGGGTACAGAGGGAACGATGGACGGAAACTCTGAATGTGCTCAAGAAGCAGACAGATCCAGAAGTCTTCTATCGGCACAGTAGTGTATTGATGACACACGTTGGGCATGAGCTAGTCGAGATCTTGATGCGACACCCGAAACTTGAGCCGCGCAAGATCATTCCAGCTCTTCTCGATTATAACAGAACCTTCACTGGGACACTCCTCCAGAATCAAGCTGTCCGGTACCTACAATTTGTCATAAATCAACTTCACTCTACCGATGCGGCAGTTCACAACACCCTTGTCTCTATCTACGCATCTCACAATTCGAAAGACGAGTCAGGACTTCTAGCGTATCTCGAGTCGCAGGGAGAGGAGCCTAATTTCGATCCTGATTTTGCCCTTCGTCTGTGTATTCAGCACAAACGAACCCTCTCATGTGTACACATCTACACGAACATGGGACAATACGTCCAAGCTGTAGACTTAGCCCTCTCTCACAATGAGGTCGAATATGCCTCTATTATCGCAGATAGGCCAATGACCAACCCCGCTCTTCGGAAGAAGCTATGGCTCGCGGTGGCTCGCAAGGTCATCTCGCAGTCTAACGGCATCAAGACGGCCATCGAGTTCCTAAAGCGCTGCGACCTCCTCAAGATCGAAGACCTGATCCCTTTCTTCCCGGACTTCGTCGTGATCGACGACTTCAAGGACGAGATCTGCGCCGCACTCGAGGACTACTCGCGAGATATCGACAACCTCAAGAAGGAGATGGACGAGAGCTCGCAGACAGCCGCAAACATCAAAATCGACATCGCGGGTCTCGATCACCGCTACGCTATCGTCGAGCCCGGCGAGAAGTGCTACGTTTGCGCGCTTCCTCTCCTGAGCAGGCAGTTCTTCGTCTTTCCGTGCCAGCACGCGTTCCACTCCGACTGTCTGGGCAGGAAGGTACTGGAGCAGGCGGGCGTTAGCAAAAGCAGACGTATTAAGGAGTGCCAGGTCCAGATTAGCAAGGGTATGGTCAGCGGCGCGAGGAAGGAGGCTATGGTTGCGGAGCTGGATGCGTTGGTCGCTTCTGCTTGGTAAGTTCACAAACTGCTACTCTAAAGGGAGGTGAATGCGACGATAAGGCTAACGAGGTTGCAGTATTTTGTGCAGTGAATATGCTATCAAGCGAATCGATGAGCCCTTCATTACGCCGGAGGATGACAAGAGCGAGTGGGCTCTGTGATTTACTGCCTGCAGCGTTGTCGTTGAGAGCGTATCTTGCTTGCAATGTGGGTATGAGGAGGGGGAGGGGGGATTGTATATCAGATAGGATTAACGTAGGACTCTGTGTTGTTTCGAACGACCGGTAGCATGTTAGAAAGATTGATACCCATTTCTACTGAGCTATAACTTCGGCTTTGGTCTTACTCTTCGTGTGCTTGATATCTTAAGTTTGTAAATACTGGTTTTCTCGTGAGCGCCTGATTCGCGGACCTTCTGGCTTATCACCACGACTAGGGGCCATGGAAATCACTTGGGGCATGGATTTGTGCAACAAGGGTTTCACATAAGACTGGTAGGTCACAATATTAAGACCATCTCGCGCCCTGGGGAAACATGAAATGAGGGCCGACTTCTCAGGCAATCGCTTCACTTAGAGATTTATGCGTGGAATGCCGGTGGCTAAAAGAGACGAGGACTACATCAGATGAGCCCCCATTTGTAACATGGCATGTACATTGTTAGCCAAAGAAAAAGTCATCTGAAAGCTCGATTACGACCATGGACAAAGGATTCATGCATGTTGGGTAGTATCTACTGCCGGCATCCACTGCTTCGGTGAGTCGTCACGGCTCCACGATCGTATTCTCGGTGTATGCTACATGTTTGTGAGGAGATGTGTTGAACGCGGTGGTGTGACATGTACGGTATAGTTCGCTTGGTTTTCTAGAAGCCTGCTTGGGTTTCAAATCCTACATACTTTAAATGGATTTTCGTACAATGGTTCTATGTTGGGGCTGCTTTGAATGGCTACCTGGCATCCAATATGCCTCGACACTGCGGCTGATACATTGCAACATTCCGAATAGATTTACATCTCCATCGTCTATAGCTTCTGTACGGCGCCTCATCATACATGCACGTAAAGAAAAATATAAGGAGAGCTGGGGAGACTTTCCAATTCCCGAAGATGGTGTGCTGGCGCGAAAATAGAGATAGAAGCTAAGAGAGATGGCATTATGCAACGTCGATCGAAGGCCGGGGATCAAAAAGCAATGTTTTTCTGACGAAGCGTAGCTGAACAACAAGGAAGAGTTGAAACTGGAAACAAGATGTATAAGGAGGGCAAGCCTTGGCGGGAAATGTTTTACATACGCAAGCATTAAGGCATAATGTAAGCCTTGCCGCTAGTTCGACGAAGTTAACTCACGAGTTAAATATAGACCTGACATCGGGGGCGAACATGCTAACAGGTAAACTATAACCGATGATGAGATTTTAAGCTATGCCTTAAAACACAAGAGGGCGTTTCTTGGATTCGAAACGGGTGGATTTTATGGTTATGCTAGTACATAATTTCCCCATGGAAAGGGACTTGGCGAGGAGGCTACCATGATATCGGCTCTTGGCTTTTGCATGTATTACTTAAGGGGCTGAGCAGTGGTAGGTAAGCAGTGTAAGGTAGAAAAGCTGACACGTCCAACCAACCTTCTTGCCATTTCCTCTGAGATTCTTCGGACAAGAAGGAAAAATGAAATAGCTTAGTCGTACAGTTTACGTGGAAAGAAATCGGTCATCAAGCCAAGGCGTGCGTCTCCCGTCCAAAGCGTCCAATGTGGTGTCGAAAGCTTCGCGTCGGATTGTTAAGCTGCATGGGTGGCTTGCCGGTGGCCCAATCGAGCGTCGTGAGGATTTGCGTTGGATTGGAGGGCAACTTGGAGCGACGTTTCAGATTTGATAGCAGATCCCCCTCCGGCTCTGTCCGGTTTGGTGATTGGTGCTTCGATTCCCAGCTTGGACCCCCGGCATTAAATGATAGCTGCACATCTTAAGGCGGGTAGGTGGGAGCCATCTTGCTTACAAGCCACAATACGACAGCAAGACCAGGGTCGGGCATGTCGTCTTCTAGTGCAGTGTAATATTGAAAGACCATTGCGAGAAGAAGTTCTGGGGTAGTTGTATCACTCTGTAGCCGTAGACAAGGTTTAATCGATGCGACTATGTTTTTACGGACATTGAATGGTTCTTCGATGTGATGTATTCAAGACATGCTAGATACCCGGACTGCTGAGATTATTACCCCTGAATCTAAAGATTAACTTACGATGACCTCAAGGCTAGACTTAACAGAGTAGCCTAGTGCGTGTCTGCCTCGTGATGGAATTCTGCCTGCATAAATCGCCTATCGAGCAAACTTTGTCAGGGATTGAATTCAAAATAGCAGTGCCACGTTTCCTCATGTACATGAGAATACATGAGAATCGTTGAATGTGGAATATAGGTGCCTCGAAATGTGTGACCCGGTCCTTAAGTTGAGGATACTATTACCTATATGTCAAGTGCTGTTTGTTGGTCGTCTTGTCACATCTGTAAAGAGACCCAGATTTAAAGGGCTGCCCCCTTCATCTACTTGACGCTTCCTCTCCCCTATGCAATGTTAGGGAGATGTGCCACAAATCTCCTTCCCAAAAAGGGAAGAGACTAAATGCTTCGTCCCGCTTTGAGCGTTGGTATGGCTACGGTCAACCAGTTTCAAGCAGTTTCTAAATAGCATGTCGGTTTGATTTGGCCAGTTCGAGCTCCAACTACGGCACATATTAACTGGTTTCTGAAATCCTAATTGCAGTATGCCAACCACGGCGTGTCCGTAATACGTTTCGTACAACGTGCACTGGAAGGTCAGGGACAATCCGTGTTACTTCTGTATCGCAAGGCCAACAACACATGGCTTAAGCAGCGATGCCATGGAGAGAAAAGCACGCAGATTGGACAGGCACAATGTGGGGAGGACCGTTGACAAAAGCCGGACGGCAAACAGGAGTAGAACCATAGGACCCTACGTGTAGCGAGAGCCGGATCCAGAAACTTGATGCCCAGGAGGAATCCGATACGATAGTTAGATAGGGTAGTTAATGGTAAAGATGTCGTCATCCTCGTCTACTTCGTCAGCACCGCAACACTACCGCTTGTCTCTCCCGACATGCTTGCATAGGACACATGTTTTCTAAACTGCCAAATCGGTGTCGACGCTTAAACGGAGAAGTTCCTAGGTTAACTGTTAAATTTTCCATTGCTTGCTCCCTGCCAATCATGCATTGGTTACCCCCTGTTCTGAGAAAACCGAATAAAGGGACAGGTGGAAGCGCCTGATGAAGCAGCTCAATCAATTCAGACTCGTTTAACCAGGAATACAATATATGGATTATATATTGTGGCATTGTTCTGCGGAAGAAAGCGAGAGAGAGGCGGTTTGGTTTGTATACTAGCAATGGCCAAGTCACCAGACTTCTCATGCCTTTTTTTTTTTTTCCTTTTTTTTTCCCGTCAAGACATCAGATTGAATTGAATGGATGAAGAAAAAGAAGAGACATGTATGTAGACTGTGTAGGTTAGTGAGGAGAAAAAAGAGAGGGTTTTTAGTTGATCAGGGCGATCCCGTCGTTTCAAAGCCCACCTGTGCCTTTGCATTGTTAGTCCTCCTCTTGAATATTGGAAGTATCGATTACGTAGTGCCATAGTGTGCCATAGTGTGCCATAGTAAGGGCCTCCGCTGTAAAGTGCCCAAAGCTGGCAGCCCTGTGGAGCGGGTACAAGCTTAGTACTGTGATAGGTACAGCTGGAATACGGTTGGAATACAGCTAAGATACACTCTGCTGTACAGTACTCGTAACCCGAACTGGGCGTAGAAGAGCATCGCCCCCACTAAAACCCATAGTACCTTCCACCCATTCCCTGCTGCACTTCAACTTTCGCACACCCATCCGTTCGTCTTCTTTGAACCTCCTGAGAATCACAGTCTCTCCAACCATCCTCCCTCTTCCCTTTTTTTATGCCCTTCTCCAGGCTCAAGTCTCCTTCATATCCCCCGCCTCTAGATCATACGTAGATCTTTAATGGAGCCTGTATATTGATCCTGATCTGTTTGGTCATTTGTTTCCGTCCGACAGGCCATTCTTTTTTTTTTCTCTTCCCACCAATTCTTCTTCAACGGGGATTTCGTCTAGGAAGGAAAAAAAAATAGGGAAGGCTAATTCAAAATTCGTCCTTTCGTCAGAATCGCTATATCAGCTCCAATTCGACTCGGACACTGTCCTCGGAAGACTACGACATTCCTTGTATTTTTCTGCCTTCGACCTTTTATTTTTACTATTTCATCTGATCATCGACGCTTCGACCTAACCCGGTCGCTTGCATCATTGTAATAACCCCAAGTTGCCAGCAAGCTACAGACACTTGTGGGATTACTACTTTCGACAACTTCACTCATTCCTTTAGGATACTATTCTCCTACGGCTTCGTTTGCGACTCTTTAATCTACCGATCACTCTTGGCGATCGCTGGTGTGGCTGGTTAAACCCCGTCGCTTGGACCGTCCAAATTACTACAAGACGAGAAGCAAAAAAAAGTCGCCTGCTCAGTTCGACACCGCGTCAATCCGAACTTGTTTCGACTTCGTTATCTATTTACTACGCGAAGTAAAATTGCCCTTTACTATCATCCGTGGAGAGCCGTTACTGTTGCTTCTCCTGATGAGGGTCGGATGAATAATCGATAATGTCAACTGCTAGATCTGAACATTTGACTATTGGCTATCCACCTAAGACTGCCAACGGTCGCTCTACTTCGCCAACAACCAGCTTCCCTTCAATCGATTCACCGGGCGCGTCTTCCGTTAGATCCCCATTCGGCATGTCTGGTGTCTTGAACCCCACCAGCAAGATGGCTGGCACCTCGCGTTCCGGGGCTGGTTCTCCTTCGCACGAGACTGCTGGTTCAAGTAGGCTCTTCTCCAAGAGGTACGTTTCATTTGCGCCCTGTGAATAATTTAAATCTACCAGACATTCTATGTACAATTTGTCTGACTATCTGGATCCAGAGCGAGAGAGATTCAGGCCCAAGAAGGTGTTGCCGGCTTGTCAGGTAACCCCTGGGGCGGTCCGCCAACCAGTGGTAACTCTACACCTTTAAGAGAAAATATTCCCGAGTCACCCACGGATGGCTTCCCCGACTTTGGGCAACTCCCCACCCCCGACAGCTTGCCCTCGACACGACGTGCTCGAGCAGGCACAGTTCCATCCCGATTCCCTGCTGGAAGCATAGGAAATGGACTCCTTAGTATTCCCACGATTTCTTCCCAATCCACTCGACCGACGCCATCTCAGAGCCCGTTCAAGTCGCCATCTCCGGGTTTGAACGAGGCGCCAGAGTCTTCCCGATCTTCGAATCTTTTGTCGAGACTCCGAGCCGGCTCTATGCCGCAACGCAGCCCCTTTGCCCATGGCCCTGGCAATAGCTCACCTTTTGGCCCTTCGGTTTTCAGCACATGGAATCCGACGGGACGGGAAAGGGGTAATACTCTGGCAAGCATAGCAAGCATTGGGTCAAATGGACCAAGCTCGCCAGCACAGTCCGCGTTTTCGAAGGAAGGGCCTGGAGACAATGATGTTCATATGAGAACTCTTGACTATCTAGGTCTAGCCGAGACTCCGCAGCCAGCTCGTGCTCAGTTGGCCACGCCTTATCTACCAGGTCTTGCGGATTTTACTAAGCAATCTAATCGGTTCCGTTCCTATTCGGTCAACAATAAGGATAAGTATGCGGATGAGGAAGATGATGGTTATGACGAAGATAGTCTAGCACTTGAGAGCCAATATGCAGCACATCTTCAGGATCAGCTAGCTGCTACTAATGCTGCTATCCATAGCCATAACCTAGCCGTCCAAGGACTTCAGGCTTTTGCCTCTCAAGCGTCGGCTACTCGACCGCGCGCTCGGACGGCCGGTGTTTTGGAGCTACAGGGCGCTGGTTCGAGACTGATGCGCAACTACTACCCTACTCCCTCGCGTCTTGATAGTTCGATTACAGCTGCTGAGATTCGACTGCCGGAGGAAAAGGAATTTGACGATCTCCCCACAGCTGTAGCCGCGATGAATCTGGGTAGATCGAACAGTCGGAATAATGGTCTGTTGACTGCAGAAGAAGCTGGTCTTGAGGGTCCCACAAGTGCGCTATGGCTCGGGAGCATCCCAACTTCGACAACTACGTCAACCTTGACCGAAATGTTCAAGTCGTACGGTCCAATTCTGTCCGCGAGAGTCTTGACACACAAGAACTGTGGTTTTGTGAATTTTGAGAGGGTTGACAGTGCTATTTCGGCGAAAGCTAGCATGAATGGTAAAGAGATCTTTCCCGGAGCTGGCCCGATTCGAATCAACTTCGCCAAGCCACCTTCTGCGTCGAACACCCCAGGCCACGATGGAGTGTTCCCGAGTCCTAGCCCTGATCCATTCGCAAAGAGTCAAGACGGAACTGCTTCTGGCGCCGCTGTCTCCACTAGCGACAATGCTGTTGCCTCGAACTCGACGAATGCAGCACCGGTGATTCCCCCCCTACACGAGATGACAGGTGACATTCTTCAGATCGTCAAGTCCTTTGGCGCTAACGATGAAGACACTTACCATATCTCCATGAATCTCCAGCAGGCTATTCAGTATAATGCGTTTGTTGGGGAAATTCCTCCGATCCGAGAGCCTACGCATACTAGAGTCCATGATGCGCCAAAGCTGAGGGACATCCGAAAGCGCATTGATAACCAGAGTTTGTCGCAAGGGGAGATAGAGCATGTTGCCACTGAAATGCTCCCTGAGATCGCGGAACTGTCTTCGGATTACTTAGGCAATACCGTCGTCCAGAAGTTGTTCGAACATTGCTCCGACAATGTCCGAGACCTCATGTTGGCTAAAATCGCTCCTCACATGGCTGAAATCGGCGTTCACAAGAACGGCACTTGGGCAGCTCAGAAGATCATCGATGTATGCAAGACGCCTCACCAGATGTCCTTGATTGTGCAGCACTTGCGGCCGTACACTGTTCCGTTGTTCCTGGACCAATATGGCAACTACGTTTTGCAAGGATGTCTCAAATTTGGTGCCCCGTTCAATGATTTTATCTTCGAGACCATGCTTAGCAAAATGTGGGAAATCGCCCAAGGTCGATATGGTGCCCGAGCAATGAGAGCCTGCCTCGAAAGTCACCATGCTACTAAAGACCAGCAGAGGATGCTCGCCGCTGCCATCGCTCTCCACAGTGTACAACTGGCTACCAATGCTAACGGCGCTCTTTTGTTGACCTGGTTCTTGGATACATGCACCTTCCCTCAGCGACGTAGCGTTCTAGCTCCTCAACTGGTTCCGTATCTTGTCCATCTCTGCACGCACAAGGTCGCATACCTTACCGTTCTGAAGGTTATTAACCAAAAGGCCGAACCTGAAGCAAGGGACATCATCCTGAAGGCTCTGTTTTTCACTCCCAATGATCACATTCTAGAGGCTATTCTAAGCGACCATTCCTGCGGCGCTACATTGATTTTCA
Source organism: Hypoxylon sp. CO27-5 (assembly GCA_002120305.1). NCBI lineage: Eukaryota > Fungi > Ascomycota > Sordariomycetes > Xylariales > Hypoxylaceae > Hypoxylon > Hypoxylon sp. CO27-5. The sequence goes on along the minus strand of KZ112529.1, from coordinate 57,787 downwards.
AGGTCCTCACAACACCATTCTTCGACGAGAGTATTAGGGGTCAGGTGGTAGAGACCGTGAAAAGTGTTCTGCTCCGCATCAAGGCACAGCCTAATCAAGGCTACAAACGCTTGATGGATGAAGTGGGTCTATCTACTCGCAGCGGTGGCGGAGGAGGTGGCTCCCGCGATCATTCCGTGGGTAACACGCCCTCGACCGATCGACAACGACCTACATCCCGTCAAGCTCAATCGAATGCTGCTGCCGTGCAGCAGAATTCTCAATATGGTAACCAATACCTGAACCCACTCAATCCTACCAATACCGCTTCGAATTTTGAGATGGGTGGTTTCCCGGTGCCTAGGAGCGAGAGTGTGGAACCAGGCATGTCTGCATTCCCATCATATGGACCGCAGGGACCGATGTTCAATGCTGCTAATGGATCGATGGCACCCGTGAACCTCCAGCAATTGCAATACCAGCAGAATATGCTTCCACGTGGAACGCCGCCAATGAATAATTACTACCCACCTATGCAAGCAGGTTTCGGGGGTTACAATAGCCCAAACCCTTCAATGGACCAGTATCGTGGCCAAAATGCGGCAAACGGCAGTCCCATCCAGGCGCCTGGGGCTCCCGGAGGCTTTGCACCCCCCGGGTTTAACATGGGAATGAACATGGGAGGTTACGGGTACGGTAACGCTATGCCCTACATGCAAGAGCAACCAGTCAACGCCAGGCGCGGACGCGTAGGTCAACCCCCTCAACGGAAAAGGTCGCCTCGGCCGTGAATTCCGATGATGCTGACAGATGACTCCAGAGATGATCTGAGGGGTCATCTTGACTGTTTCGCATGAGATAAGATACGCGTCTACACATGTTCGTGTGTTTACTTTCCGGGATTGCACGATTGTACAGATAAAGGAGTTGGTTGGCTTGACATGTTTGATTTATATTCAGAAGTTTGTGGCAGAAACAATTGTGGATGATCCACCGAGACCCAGCTAGCAACTCGGCCTGGTACGCCGAGGATGGCAGGAAACCACACTGGCAGTTCTTGGATCTCCGTGCAGTCACTCTCATTCTACTGTACCCCCTTACGCTATTCTTAGATACGGCCAATCTCCGGTCATGATTCCGCTGTTGCAGATGATGAATTAGAGACGGGCCGACTTCACCTCGCGGCGACGTTTTCACTTGAAGGGGGCATCCATGGATGACAGGCTATTCTGCCACGTTTGCCATATGTACAAAGTCGGTTGCACCACGTGGTCAAACTGAAGTTCAACAGGATTCTTTGGACTTTGAAGCAGTTCCCATCACCAGCAGGCGATAGAGAAAAGCAACTAAAGTTGATGAAGCAAAGGCCGGATAGAGCAGGAGGTGTGTACGAAGGAATCGAATCTCTATGACGAAACCTCTTGTTACAATGGAAGAAGACTCGCTTGCATTGGCTTTTTTCACTTCGGCTCTCATGATGGCTCCATTATAAGCAAGGGAGGGAATTCGCGTGGTCCATGAACCTCCTGAGTGGACGAGAAGGGACCATATCACTAGTGAAGTAAATGGATAGGAAAAAAATTCTTAAGAGACGAATGATTTTTTATTGACGAGCCTTTGTTTTTCGCCCTAGTTGTTCGGTTACTTGTGTGACTTGAGTTCTTGAGAAGCGGTGAAGGTGGCCTTGAAGCACCATCCAACTTCGTAGTCGCAGTATGCCACCGCTTTCTGCAATGTGACTCGCCCTTATAGTGTGATGATCCTCGTATAGGCTCGTATATCCAGACTTCGGTGTCATTTTGTGGGCACCGACGACAGCGGGCAGTAAGGCAAGATGAGCTTTGGGCTACCCCCTCTATTCCAAGGTACTCTTATCCTCCTCCCCCTCCTCCAGTGCTTTGGTCCTTTCTATTCTGCCTACCGGTCATAGCATCGGCTGGGAAGTATAGGGAGTAGAGCTCAGCGTCCTACTCATTGGTCCGTAACGATCACATATTGCATCATTCTCCCATCGGGTACGAGGCAAATCGAAGCTAGGGGATTTTTGTTTCCTGCCCGAACTCGTCAACCAAATAAACATAGTAATCATAATATATTCGTATCCGAGGCTCGAGAACTAGATAGAAGGCAAGGTAAGATCGGGACTCGACGTGTGGGTACCTATACATAGATGCAGCCTAGTCAGTAAACTTCATACATACATACATACATATAGGTATCTAGGGAGTGTTCTGGTCCAAATACTCTCTAGTTCTTGCCTCTCTACATACCACATACCTTAGGTATCTATACGCCAGGGAATGGAGGGATCCCTTGAAGTTTAATATCTACATACCTACGCACGTACCTATGTACGACAGACACGCACTCTCTTCTACGCCCAGATGACGTGGCTACGGTGTAGTGGGTACTTTTTTTTTTTTTTGGTAGCCGACCGACTTTGTTTCGGGTAAGGGGGATGATCCCGGCGGGCTTCTGGTACAGTATCTAAGATAGGTAGCCAGCCTCCCTCCTGTGGGCTTTTAGCTTATCCTGTTGCCGGTAGAACCCGGCGTAGATCCCGATGAAGATTTCGCGCCTAATTAGTACCTACTGTTACCTAGCTTGGCTTTCGGTTTTCAAGACTGTAGAAGATGTACCTTAGTTAGATGGGTAGATATGTATGTAGGTAAATGTTAGGCTACCGGTTACCTACCTAGGCTATGTGTTGCACCAAGTTGTTACGGCTCCCCCATCTTGGGTAGTCATAATTACGAATGGTGCTTATGTGATCACTGATTAAATTAATATATCACTGAACGTACAATCTGCCATGGGAGAGAAAATAAAATTCTGCGTTTTTCCTACTAGTATACGGGTTGGCGGGCGACTATAGTAGCAGGTTGTGTGTAGCTCTAAGCGATCCAGTTTTTCCCTCCCCCTCACATAACGCCGATCCTGCGATCCCACCTGACCAAACCACTCGCGTGGTTGGTTCTCGTCTGCCTGCCTCTGGCTGTTTTGCTTCTGCCTCTTGCTTCTCCCGATTGAAAGGGGTGGCTGGAAACTAGAAGAATACCGAGGACAGGACAGACGGGCTAGAGATGAAACTAGCAAAGAAACGAATCGAAAAGAAGACTTAAGACGTCTGCCCTCGACGACACGCAACTAAACTGTTTTCTCATCTCCTTTCCTCCTAGACTAGACTAGAAGTAGTAGCCCGAGAAGACACGCCGAAGAGAAGAAAACTAGATCTATGTAACAGGCCCTCGTGAATATGGACATTGAGAATGAAAATGGGCGCAAAGGAACTCCTCTGGATCTCTGGGATTGCGATTTGCCTGTCCATAGTGCAATTGCCCCTTGCTGCTTTCGTGCAACTACATGCATATATGCTTTCTCTGCTGAATACTGGTACAAATTGATATGTGGGATTAAAAGAAACCGGAAGGCAGCATCCCGTTTCTATCCGCGTGGGAAGTTTCTTTAGATATGGCGACGCACTGTGACCTGTGGTCGTGTCTGGGGGCGGGAATGGTCGCCGTTGAACAGGAGGGAATAACAACAGTTTGCTAATGTCCTGGCATCCAGCAAAGGTGCTCAATCCAGCCTCTTGCCAATTAAGAATTTTCCAATTTGGTTTTTGGAAACAGTGTGGTGACTTTGAGGATCCCTGACCCTCCAAAAAGCGGTGACAATTATTAATAGTGTCGGTGGGAACGTAGGAAATTAGTAGGAGTCGGAAACATCAATGCGCGTTTGTGATTTGCATCATGTTCATCTTATAGGAATAACAGGCGGGCGATTCAGGGCTGATGGATCTTTGTGACGGCAAAGACAGAATAAAGCGCAAATACATTGGCATATGCAAAGTATGTGCTGGATCTGTCCTAAGGAATGAAGGATTCTTAGTCGATCTGCATCGCAGAATCATTTTCCGTAGATTTGTTGCTACCGCCGATACCAGAGTCCTGCGAAAGAGGGTCGACTGAAAACGAGCGATGCGTGGTATGTTTACTAGTGAGGCAATGTTTGCCGTCTTTGGCGATAGTTATCTTGTCGTGCTTCTGATTGTCGACTGGAAGAACAGCTTCTTCCTTTGCTTTTGTAAATGTCACGGTATCGGTGATGCTTCCCAGAGCCGGCTTGCCTCTCTTGACTAAAAGCTGGTGAATATTACTCTTGACGGATTCAAGCTGAGCTAGCATGGCTTCCAGAGAAGTTGTATCGGCCGAGGTTAATTTGCCTGTGGCAATGCGTTCAGCGTCGCCGGTTGCCATCATTGAAATCATTGCAGGGTTAGCTTGAGACTGTATACGTTGTTAGCATTGTAGTCTTTGTCCACATGCAATTCCACTTACTATCATGGCCTGATGTAGTAAATTGAGGCCATCACCATCACCCCGAGCTAGCTGGGCTAGATTCAACGCCGCCTGCTGTTCTTCTAAGGTCGCTGCTCGTGGCTGTATCGTAGGAGCAAGGCCGGATGCGCCAACTGAGGCGGAAATATGTCCACGACTCTTGCGTACACTTTTTAAAGATTAGCATACTGAGATTTGAAGTGTGGTAGAGACTGTCTTACCGAGAAATGAAGTCTAGCTTAACACCCTTCGCTGACAGTCGGTGGACACGGCCAAAGCCCTTATGCTTTCGCCAAGCGTCAGCATCATCTTCGCTGTCGTCATTGTCTATCTCTACCCAGCCGTTATTGGCTAGTCCTCGGCTGTAGGCTTGCTCGATAGGGGGTGCATTCTTGATCTTCCGATAACGGTGTGCCGGTGCCAGTCTTTCCGGAAGTTCGCCGAGTGTCTCTTCAACGTGGCAAGGGCAACGCCAGGTTCGGGGAACCGGTGGAACAGCTAGAGGCGGATCTAGGCATTCTAGATGCCAATTAAGTCCGCATACCGAGCAAGGGACAATGGGACGGTTGTCTGAGGTTCCCTTCTGGCAAAGATGGCATAATACTGGGCCATCAAGATTCCGAACCTTGAAGAAGTCGAAGGGTTCGTCGAGGCCTTTCTTGTTTGTCCTGAAGATGGCGCGTATTAGCTATGCATTGATGAAAAAGAATATGACGATTTGTACTTACTTGGGTTTGGGAGGCGCAATCTCTTCATATTCGCCCTCCGGTCCCGTCCGCACACCTTCGAAAAGGTCTCGAACATCCTCAGGTAGACGAAACGCTCTTGGGTTCTTTCTATCGAGGACGGTGAATAGCGAACGTAGCGGACCTTTGTTCTCACCGCCAAAGGGCGGGTAATACCGATGCTTGCATTCATTACAATACCACTCGTCAGGCATGTGGCCCTCATCCATTGGAGGATCGATGCATAGGAAATGGAATGAGTAGTTACATCCATCACAACAGACAAGTTCGCCATTACCCCCGCAGGTATAACAGGAGTCGTCGTTATCGTCCTAGCGCATCGCGTCAGCAGCACGGACAAGGGATTTTTCGGGGATAACTGAGGCAGCAGAGTTTCGGCCCAAGCGGCAGTAAGTAGGATCCAATCGCCACCGCCGGAATCCGCATTTGCGGTATTAGGGCCAAGCCTCCTCCCTCGGTGAGACAAAATGTGCATAAGAACGCATCGCGATGCGTTTCGTAGATGAGGAGTGCAATCTCTCTCAAGGGAAATAGATAATGTGATGGAATTTTGCTTACCTGGTTATTTGGTGGTCCGTTGCCTACAGGGCTCGGTCTATCACCATTGCTGCGAGGAATACCTGCAGAAGTACCCTTCTTTTTCGTCGGTCTATCATATAGAACGTGAATTCATTAGCAAATATCCCCTTGAGGTGTATTTAAAAAAAGCCTCGATAGTAGAAGCTAAGGTTTCCGTGTGCAAGTTGGGTTTGGACCAACGTGAGATCATGTGGTGCCACATCGCCACTTGGCTGGGCCTTGCTTTGTGACAGCACAGCGTTTCGGTCGGACCATGCTGTGAGGAATTACACCACAACGCAGCGCATCCAACGATAGAAAAATTGGGAGGAGAGATAAAAACTTACGAAGTCTTCACGCGCAATCCTGCTCGGGGCTTCTTGCTTGAGCGCAAATTCGATGGCGTCGCCGCACGCGAGTTCCGTGCCGAGGACAGCTCCAGATCAGTGGCCCTGAAAGACATGGCAGTCGGCGAGATGGAGTCATCCAGGTCGTCATGATGCCTCTTGGCCGCCCTGGCAGCTCGTGAACTGAGAGCTGGCGTCCGTGATGAGCGATATTGCTCTGAGGTGGGTGGAGGTGGTACAGCCAGCTCGAAGGACGAGTCGTCTTCTTGAAGGGGATCGCGGATGAAACTCTCCTCGGATATATCCTTGGTGGCACTGATAGTCTCGTGCTTCTTGTTCAGCTTTTTCTGAACAAGTTGATCGGAATCATCTACTTCTCCAAATCTGCTCGTAAACTTGAGCGCGTTGGCGTTGGCTTGTTGATGCTTGTTCTGATGATGAGGAGTGGAGATGCCGTTGGCGACAACAGCAGCGGGCATGCTCGAATCACGAGAGGGAGGGTGTGGACGGGGAGTATTAGTTGAGGGAGGATGCTTGGGTGATGCACCATTCTTCTTTTTCGCGGCGGGTTTCTTGTTGTGGACGCTGATTGGCTGGGCTGAGCCTGCCGGGATTTGCGCATTATTTGGGCCATTTTCTTCGGCAGCTATGGGACGCGCGACACCCAGGTCGTCATCCACCTGATCCATGTATTCCTCGTAGTCATCAGGTACATCGTCAGGAACTGACGAGAGGGATGATGAACTACTCACTGATCCTGAACGTGTTTTTCTTCCTTTTGGCGACTTATGCGGTGACTTGTGTGGTGACTTGGTGCTTGTGAGACCTTTGTGACTGCTGACTCCATTTGCCTTGGAAGGGCTAACTTCATCCGCCATGGCATCCTCGTCTAGCTTGACCTTCTTGCTGACGTGTCCCTTCGCGATATCATCGTGAAGAATGCTGAGATCCATTTTGACGAGGTCGCCATAAGGCGCAGGCTTTGGCTTATGAGGTGTAAAGCGACTACCTGTCGAAGGCGGCACAAAGTAATAGCAGCCTTTGTTTTCCTTCTTACCGTCTTTCTTCTTATCGCGGATGAGTCTGTTGAATTCCTTAAGTGTGTCTGAATCCGCGCGTTGATGGTAGATATCCTCAATCATGGACACGAATTGCGGGTCTGACGAGTTTTCATCGTAGAGTAAACGAAGTGCCCAGGCGGTGGGGTAGCGATAGTGACGAAGCGCTTCATCTACCGCCGCCTCGACGACTCTGTCTGCGAGTTCTTTATCAGGCTCGCGATTAAGGGTAGATGGGGGAGGATGAAAACGGGGAGGGGATGATGATTTGGTGGGTGTTGTATGTACGGGTGAAGAGTTGATGGGGGTAGGGCTAGGCCTTGCGCTGCGTCGCCTGGCGGAGTGCCGTCGCGTGTTGTTTGGGGTTACTTGATGAGATGAAGTCCGCACTTTTGACTTTTTAGGTACATAATCGTCATCTTCACCGTCGTCCATAATTGGAATAGGAAGGAGCGGTTGTGACAACGGCGATAATGGCGCTGCATCTACTTCCGCTTCCACCTCGTCTGGCGTCTGCTCCCTTATGCGTGGTACGCTTTCCCTCGTTGTCGCCGCCACATACGGTTTCTTCAGAACAATTCTGGTTTTGACAGGAGGAACTGGCAATGCGTCTCCATTCACCGCCGCCTTCTTGTGCATGGCTGCCTTGGGAAGAGTACCCAGAGGAGCCATATTTTCTACAACACCGCCTCGCATCAGCCCAGCTTCCTGAAAACTGGCTTTGTTCTGCACCGGCGGTTCGAGCCACCTCTGCATGAACGATCTTTGACCTTCGCTACCAAAACCCCTATTGTGACCGGACGGCGAGCTCGAATGCAACGGACTAGAGAACCGCGATCGGACGGGTTTGTGGTTGGAAGACATTTTTTGGAAGAGTGCAACGACTCTTTTTTATTTTTTTCAGACTGAATTTTAGGGGAGGGGGGTGCACACCCCTTTTGCCTTAGGGCCTCGTTGCGCTCAGCACCACGCGACACCGAATCAAATCAATTGTTTCGCTAATACAAATTATTAGCTTTTTGTTCTTTGGATGAAAAATATTTCCAGCGTACCTTTGCTTGTGTTTCTAGTATCGACGAGGCTTTCTCGTCGCGCTTTTTCGGCGATGATGTTTGTCCTACGCGGTAGGGCGAAGGGAGGATTACCAGGTATGCGAGATTCCAGAGCTCCAAAATTCGGAGTGGACGGCGTTCCGCCATGACCAGGGGCAAGACACACTACCTACAATGTACCTTCCCCCCCCTAACAAGGCCTGGGCTCAACGCTTATTATCTCTTTTCCTCTCTCTTTCCTGCCTTCTTATTTTTTTTTTTGTGTAATAATTCCTGAATCGCACTGTTGTTAACCGTGTAAACCGTGTAAAATCACTTCGAATTTGTTATCTTTTTCTTTTCTTCCCTAGCAACTCCCAATATCTTCAACAATTTTTTTAATTCAATTTTCTCTGACCCCCTGACTCTTTCTCTAACTTCAACCCCCCTGAATTCACTATTTATCGTTCAACCGCGGCTAAGGAGAAAAGGACCAGAGAGAGATAGATCTTCCACCTGATCCAGTCATCACATGCCCCCCTTTTTAAACAGCTCTTGAGGTTTCTATCGTCGGCCGGCTCCTCCCCACTTTGGTCTGCTTGCTGCATCTGCCACTTTGCAGCCTCAAAGATCATCACGCCACGTAGGAACCTAGCGTCCTGACTCACCCTCACCACAAAATTTATCTATGTAGGCCAGAACATCAGCGTGTCTTATCCCCGAGTGCACAAGTTTGCATTATTAAACCCGCCACCATAGCGCTTATCGATATTGGAAACCCGAATCCAAAAGCTTCTATGGACAATGGCCATGATTCCTAAGAGTGCTTCAGGGTAGATAGAAGTTAGCATAGGATCAGTGCGTCAAGGTTTCGCTCTAGCACTGGGCGGCTTTCAGTTCACGTTGTACATCTTGGTTCAAAGAATTTTTCTTTTTTCCATTTTTCCTCTATGGGAACTAATAGCACAGGAGCTGAGACTCAAGTAAACCATCCACCCTCAAATCCCATGGGGGCTTCCTTGCGTTTTTAAGCATTTAAGCTGCGCTGTGTGACTCACAAAGAGCCATACGTCAGAATGTCAAACCTGGCAGGTACAATGTCATGGATGGACGAACGCAGGAACCCATAGCCAAAGCCATCGATCCTATGCTGTACCAACTACATATGATCAAGGGACTGCCGGCTCGCAGAATGCGTACCGACAAGGGTCTTCGAGCTACTGATGGTCTTACTCGTCGTCGCCGCTATCATCGCCATCATCATCTCCTCCAGCCGCCTTTTTGGCGGGCTTCTTCTTCTTCTTGTTCTTGCTCTTCCCCTTATTCTTGCCCAGAGGCTGTTCCAATATCTTGAGAATTTCCTCATCTGTGATCTTCTTATCCGACTGGACCTTGCTTAGATCTAGCGCGGGTGGGGCTCCAAGTTTCGTAATTCCATTCTTTGTAATAGCTGTTTTATATTAGCTTCAGGGAGAGAACCATAAGGGGCAAATTGGGGATTGATGGACATACCGAGCGTAGTTAATAGTCTCGCCACTGGTGCACCGTCCTTGTCACCAACCAACTCGTATTGTCGTAGTACACCTTGGCGGACACCTTCGTACACTCCAACCTTATACTTGGTATCACCTCCTTCCTCCTCGAGCTGTCTCAAACTGAAAGGGAAGTGTCCAAATTTGCTCTGGATGGTGGACAATGTCTTGCGCGCTGTCTGCGACTTCAAGATGTAGGTGTTGTTTGTTCGACGGAGGAGGGTCGCTCGCTGGTCGATTGTTTTGACCTTGCCAGAACCCAAACTCATGCCCATCTCTACACCCCATACCTCGCCAACCTCGGGGGTGCCCTCTCCCTTGGTACCCTCTGCGGGGGCAATCACGATCTTCTTCTTGCCTTCAATCTCGTTGCGGTCGAAGAGCCAGGAAGTTGTGCTCTCTACTAGGTTGCATTCATAAGTCTTGGCAACCTTGTCCAGAAGAGATGTGATTTTGGTCTGAGTAGGGGCCTTGACCGCGGCTGCCTTTGCCTTCTCCTCGTCGCTTCCGCTAGCTAGTAATCCGGGAGGAATCATGAGCCGTAGAAGGAGCTCGTTAGCATAGTAAGTCGCGAGTAACAAGTCGGCGGAGCGACCGGTAACGACATCTTGCTCCTGGTCCTTGGGCGGGACGATAATCGTATCGCACACAATAGATCCAAAGCCGTCGATCTGCGCGCCGAGCTGAATCTTCACAGGCTCTCCGGCCTGAAGCTCGATATTCGCCTCGGCGGAGTCGGATGTTAGAGGAGTATAGGGTGTCACATAGGAAGACGGGGAAACGGTCGTGGGATGGGAGAAACCTGCACATGTCCAATATAAGCAAACATTTCGATATGCGCGTTAGATAGCAATCGGATTTCGACTCACCCTTTAACTTGGTGGTGCGGTAGACCTTGGAAACTTCCTCCTCAATGAGCTTGTCTCCCTTCTGGCAGATGGTGACGATCTTCTCGCCCGCGACACATAGCTTGGACACGGCGGCGAGGACCTTTTCTGATATGGTAGCGGCGACCCTGTACTTGGTGAGGGTGTCCGGGTTCGCCAGCGAGTAGTCTAAAAGTTGCACAAGTTAGCTACTAGTCGACTTGCCCGAATCTCGTGAGCACACAGACGGGACCTCGATGGAAGAATGGATGGAGCCAATGGTGGGGTAGTTCATAGGAAGCTCTTCTCGAAAAAGGGACAAAAATTGATAGACGAACCGATCTCCTTCTCGTCAGACATGTTGACGGCCTATTATATCGTGTTGGCCTATAATTGTTTCAGAAATGAGCCACGTTGACCTCTAAGAGCGTGATAATAAGGTGATGTGGGAAAGTGGGAGAAGGTATGGGTAGTAGGTATGTAGGTCAAGGTATTTTTGGTATTTTCGTTTAAGCTGCGGGGCTTTGTGCGAGCGGGAGAGAGGGGCAGCAACCGACGAGATTTTAATCGATGAGCTGGTGACGTTAATTAACTTAATTCAGTTCAGGGCTGCAGGTCAGGTCCTTCGGAAGGAAGCGGGATTGAACCGATTTTTAATAATATTCGATAATTACATAGAACATAAGAGCTAGTGGCTAAACCGAAGGTATGTATGTTATGCTATAAGAACGCACGGACGTTTGATGGCCTATCCGTTTTAGCTGTTTTAGCTGTTCTAGAAATTCAATGGAGGGTACTTCTAATTATGCCTATGTTGCGCGCGAAAACCAAAGTTCCTCAACTCATTTTGGTCGCGGTTCGTCGCGTGTTCCAGCCTTCTCCCAATTGCGGTCTTGTTCATCAGCCACGGTGAGGACGGCCTTGCTCTTAAAAATTAGCTGAGCGCATCAAATGATTCATCCCAACGACAAAACAACAGCATCACCACCACGGGGCGCAACCATTGATTTGTTTACCCACTCCCGATTCTATTTCCGAGACACCGTGCACGACTACACCAATTCGCAACTCGATTCGTAATCTACAATACACGATAAAAAAAACAGTACGGGGAAATTCGGGGGAAGAAGCGGTGGACTAGGAACGTTATTCTATCACTGTCATCTTTTGTGAGATACCTCACTCCATGTGAGGCCTCAATCAATCATGGCTACTCAACAGGATGCTGAACCAGCATCAACGAGCGCTCCCGCTGCGACCTCTTCAACGTCAAAGTCGGATCATTCGTCAACGTCAACGCCGAAGAACAGGTCAGATGCGCCGGACGACTCAAACGCCAGCGCCCACTCGGGTCGCGACAAAGATGCCTTCAAACAAATCTTGATAGGTCAAGCTATCGCCCGAGACCATATACACTCTGCCGCCATGGTTAGCGACAAAGATCGCCAAAACGAGCACAACAAGTACCAATTTAAAATGATCAATGACTATAAGCTTATTCGAAACGAGTATAGAGCGTGGTTTACACCTAGCAGGCTCTTCGGCGAAGGCTACAGTGGTTATGGCAACGGGCGAACTGAGATTGGGCAACAATCGCGATTGATGTATCCGACTCATAAACCCCGACCTGGTAAGAGACAGGCACCACCCCTGAAATGGAAGAGGAAGGACATGAAGCAGCAGGCCGAGCAGCATGAAGAACTAGTTCCCGTTAGACTAGACGTGGATTGGGACAAGATCAAGTTGCGCGACACCTTCACATGGAATCTCCATGAGAGAATTGTCGGAGCTGAGTTGTTCGCAGCGCACTTGGTGGAGGACATGGGATTAAAGGCGCCTGCTGCACAACCCGTTTTTGACCAGGTCGTCCAGCAAATGCGTGAACAGCTCAACGACTTTTACCCTTTCGTATTCTCCGACGAAGATGCTTTAGATCCAGAGCTACCTTATTCGGCTTGGAAGAATGACGAGATGAGAATATTAGTCAAGCTTAATATTACCATCGGGCAGCATACATTAGTAGATCAGTTCGAATGGGAGATTAATAATCCCCTCAATTCGCCTGAGGAATTCGCTGCCAGCATGGCTAAGGATCTCGCACTCTCCGGAGAATTCACCACTGCTATTGCCCATTGTATTCGGGAACAAACGCAGCTTTTCACACGAAGCCTCTATAGCATTGGACACCCGTTCGACGGTAGGCCAATTGAAGATCCAGATTTGGTAGCAGCCTTCCTCCCGTCACCTTTGCCATCTGTGTTCCGACCGCAACAGCAAGCTAAGGAATACGCCCCATACCTATACGAGCTCAGTGAGGCAGACTTAGAAAGGAACGAGATGGTATTTTCTCGAGAACAACGAAGACAGAAGAGATCCATAAATAGGCGAGGTGGTCCATCGCTGCCTGATCTGAGGGAAAGACAACGAACCATCCGTACGCTTGTCGTGTCATCTACACTACCTGGTGCAGCAAGCAGCATAGAAGAAAGCAGACTTTATAAGCGAGTTGCTGGTGCGCCAGGCGCCGGCAGGAGGAGAGGAGCGGGTGCACGTGATGGTGATATTTCCGATTCTGATGAGAGCGATGACTCAGGGCCCGACTCGCCTGCGGCTTCACAGTTGGCTGGTACGGCGAGGACGAGAGGTATGAGAGGTGCCGCTACTGCTGCGCAGCAGAGGATGGCAAACTTGGGCCGCTCCGAAACCCCTGAGGCTACAATACATCACCACGAGACTCGGACTTCAAGAAGATTTGGACGTGAGCTAACGAGGGAAGATACCGAAGAACCACAACACTTTCCCGTGACTCTCAGGGTATCGAATAAAGAAAAATTGCGGAAAATCTTACTACACGATTCTAGGTTAAAGCAAAGTACACCAGGAAGATCCCAAACCCCCCAAGCCCGTGGCCACAGTGCTTCTGCGTCGAATAGCATGCCACCTCCTTCTACTCCGAACATCTCGACATCAGCAGTCCCGGCAGCTACTCCTAATAATATACCTCCAGGCCAGATTGGCCGAGTTGACGCCCCTGCGCCGATGACCGGGGTTCCTCCCCCAGTTCCCGTAAGACATTTTCCCCACCCATCCCAACACCCCAACTCCTCGATCTTCAGATTCTCCAGCAGTCGTTATGATCTATGATATCAATGAACGATTCTGCCGGGGAATCTCCCCCCCTTTAACGATCCACTCATACTCACCACCTCTAACAGCCCCCTCCTCCCGCGTGGCTCGTCGCGGCGCTTGATAAATTCAAACAAGAACCAGCCTACGCGAAGGATAGGTTCGAAGGAGTCATGCGATACAGTGCGGTCGACAGTAACACAGGCTTGCCAGTTCCTCTTCCGCAGCCAGGCGACCCGATTCCCCCGCACGTCCGGTTTTACTTCTTGCCCCGGATTCGCTGCCTTGATTGCCCGGGCAAGTTGTACACGCCGGGGCCTGATATAACGGCTTCAAATTTCGAAGTACATCTCAAGAACAAGGTACACAAAGAGAAAGTCGAACTTAGAATAGCATCAGAGAACGCCAAAACCAGCTGAGCCGACAACTATTTCTCGACGGCAGGGTAGGGATGGAAGACGCTAGTGATGCAAAATATAAGACACGGTGCGGAGTTCTGCGTTGGAGTATTCGGTCGATCGAAGGGGCTTCTAGATGTGCGTCTCGGCTAGTCTGTTGCTGACCCCGTGGGAGTTATTAAATATGCTGAAAGGAAGCGCGGAGTTTGTAACAACACATCAGCCGTCACCACCGTATAATAAGCTCTCTCTACATAGAAGCCCATGCTCATATCAAGATGGAACTTGGCCATCAGGGAATATTTTTACTAAAAATCCAGTTAACCAAGCACCCGGAGGTTCACGGCTATGAGGGAAATGGGGAGTTCCAGGTTTACATTCTACGGCAAGCTTGTAGCTACTTTGGAGCTCTGTACTGTACATATGGCCTCTGAAATGAGATTCCTTCTATTCAACATATTTTAGAGATATGCCAATGCCATGTAAAACCGGTTCATATTTACTTCCAGTGATCTAAAATATTCAAGCTAGCACAAGAGGACAATTACATGTATGTACAATTAACTATGTACCTAATTCATAATATTATGTAGTTATGCACACATGGATAAAGTCGGGCCCGATTATTAATAATTGGTACATTTGAGAAATCGTTATATTAGAAAGTAGTCTTAGTATATATAGTATTCATTAATCGAGGCGCAGGGGGATGAGTCCTGCAGGGACTAGCGTATTGATAATGTCGATAAGCCAGTCGCGGGCGCAATTCGCGTTCAATTTTCGCAGCCTTGTTCTTTCCGCTGCCCGTATCGACGACAGGTGCGCATGCCCCATCGTCCCTGCGCAGCAGTTTTGCGATGGATGCGTTCTCGACTCTGACTTCCGACGAAGACGATTATGTGATGAAATGAGGTCCATCCACTTTGTACCTTGTAATTACTCAGCTTCGTCCTCCATCTTTCTCTCTTAGTTCTTTAACCTTCAAGTATCCGCAGTGCGCTGTCCTGTCCACTGAAACAATCGCCGATCCGCCTTTCCAATATATCTGCGTGGTCTTTGCGCTTTGTCTTGTTGTGTCACACACTCCCTCTCGTCCACACCTTGTCCAAGATGAATTTACCCATCCGTGCCATCGACGAGCCGGGGCTTAAAGTCCCTAGCGATGTAGTCGTAGGCCTTCGCCAGGAAGTCGCTAGCCTGCTTCACCGATCCTCGACCGCGTTTCCAGGTGCGCAACCCGTTAGCTTTACCAGGAAACATCTCGATGAACTGATGCGAGAGGAGTGAGTATATTGAATAAGTCCTATTTAGACTCGGGTGTACAAGTTCCTTTCCCACCGGTACTAACTCGGGTTTGCGCTGTAGCTACTACGTCTGCGAAAAGTCGGACGGGATCCGCTACCTCCTCTACCTCGCCGCCGACGAAAACGGCCAAGAGTGCCACTACCTTATCGACCGCAAAAACGACTACTGGTACATCCAAGAAGGATCACTACACTTCCCTCTGCCAGGGAACCACCAGGCCTTCCACCGAGGCACGATACTAGATGGAGAGCTAGTAATGGACAAATTGCCCGACGGGCGCTCCGAGCCACGATACCTCGTATTCGATTGTCTCGCGCTGGACGGTCAATCGCTGATGTCACGCGAACTTTCGAAGCGACTAGGCTACTTCCAGGAGCAAGTCTTCAAGCCCTACAAGAAGCTCCTCGACGACTACCCCGAAGAAAAACAGTACCAGCCGTTCTTCATCGACCTCAAGTCTATGCAGATGGCGTACGGCATCCGCATGATCTTCGAAGAGGTCATAAAGAACCTAAAGCACGAGAACGACGGCCTGATCTTCACGGCTCTCCACAGCGAGTACAAACCCGGCACCGACCCGCATATTCTGAAGTGGAAGGACGCTGAGGAGAATACGGTCGATTTCATGTGGAAACTAAGATTCCCCAAGGTCGAACCAGACGAGCAGGAGCGAGCGGAGGGTATTACAGAGCCTTTCATCGACTACGACAGCACGCCCGCGGTCGAGTTGCTCGCCAACCACGGCAACGGCCAGTACCGCTTCTTCGACACCCTCCACCTAGAGGACGACGAGTGGGAGATATTGAAGGGGCTAGGCGAGGCCCTTGACGAGCGCATAGTGGAGGTTTACATGGACGACCAGAAGCGGTGGCGTTTCTACCGCTTCCGAGACGACAAGTCGGACGGGAACCACATCTCGGTCGTTAACAGCGTCATCGAGAGTATCCAGGATGCCGTGAGTCGCGAGGAGCTCTTGAACCACAGCAAAAGTGTGCGGGATAATTGGAAAGCCCGAGAGAAAGCTCGAAAGTGAGCTTGTGTAGAAATATTCGTTAAGTGTCTAAAGGAGACCATCTATGACGGTACTATTATTCACCTCTTAGAAATATGCGGTCGAATTACGACGACCTGGGTTAAGGTATACCTAATACCTACATAGCTTTGTTTTCCCCTTTGCCAATCAGGAGATACCGTAAAGGCAGGCGATCAGGACGGAGTTCAGGATACGGCTTGGCTTTTGTAACAAAAAGGGCGACTACACTAGATTCCTCGATGGATAGAAAATTCCATCTTTGCTTTCAAGTAGCACCTAATATCAAGAATTTGAGCTTATCTTCATTTATCGGCATGAATTATTATATTGTCTCGTGGTCATCTCAAGCTTTTGAGTATATCTAGTTTTTGACGATTACCTTCCCCTTGCCGTACAGCCACATTTTCGCCTCCTCGAGGGTAAGCAACCTAGCGCAAGATAACTCGAGTATCACGAAACGAAATAGAAAATAAGCAACCGCACGACGTCGAAGAATTTTCATAGAATTCCTCATGAACGATCAAGGGTATAAAAAGGAATAGATGCAGATAAACAAGTACACATAACGAGACAAAACAAGGTCAAACGGCCTGAGACTTTACCTGACCGGCCGCCAAATTTCATTATCATATTCCATTTTTCTTTTCTTCCCTTCATCACTGCTTGCGAGGGCGTGAGTAAAGGATCCCGGAGAAAAATTACCACTCATGAGCTCACATCCCAAATGACAACGTCCGACGCCCTTATGCCGTACTTAATGTCCACACCCTTGTAGGCTAGGGAAGTTTAGCTTACAATTTGTAGAGTTGGACCCTCATTCCGAATCTCCATCTTCTTCCTGGTCCTGCACAGCTGCTCTCCTAGACCTAGTAGAACGAGTGCTAGCGGCTCTTGCTATCGGGGCTGGCTTTGCTTTTGCTTTACTAGCAGCAGGCGCCTTGCCCTTGGAAGAACTCGCTTTAACAGCAGGCCTCGAAGCTAAAGTCTTCGTTTTTGAGACGGGTGAAGAAGCCGCTGCACGACTATTCCGCCCATTTGCTTTCGGCGGGGATGATGGTGGAGCTGCTTCTTCCTCGTCTTCCTCGATATCGCTGAGCTCGCTTTCCTCTTGCTCTTCAGTCGTCGGGACCTTGTCTTGCTTTTCATTCTCATCTACGGGCGCGTGCTCTTCGTCAGGCTCAGAGAGTTCTGAAGAATCTTGATCATCATCTGGGACGCGATTTCCTTCTTTGTCGTAGTAGTCCCATTCCGCCACACCCTCTAACATATCCTCGTCGTCCTCTGATGAGTCCCGCTCGATATAAGATGAATTTTTCTTGGAGCGGCCGCTGCGCCTGCGTTCCGCGGAATCTGTGATGGGAGACGACGTGGCAGCTTTCTTGGACCTCGATGTAGTCTTCGTGGATTTAACGGCGGCTTTCTTCGAGGGAGCTTTCGCAGCCTTTGGCGTCCTTACTTTAATAGCGGCTTTTGGTACGGCTGTTTTCACCTTCTTCTGAGCAGGTTGCCCTTCCGCTCGTTCGTCTATGTGCCTACGTTTCTGGAAGCCAATTATGTCAACACGGAGCACTAATAGTTGGGGCGTTGTAATGTTTTGTGATCGTACCTTCTTCTTGTCCATTGATTTCAACAGCTCATCTAGTTGCTCATCAATCCCTTCTGGAAGATATTGCTTTTCTGCAATCTCTTGAGCTACGCTGTGGCTAGGCAGTGCCGTATATAGACCTATGGGCAGGCCGACCTTGCCAGCATATGCCTGGAAAGTCCAGTTTTTCTTCTCTTGCCATTTCCGAAGGACGCTCTGGGCTAAGTCACTGATGACATAGAGCCTCTCGCTCTGTTCTGGATTGATGCCATCCCTAGTCTGTTTGACACGTTCAGCGTACTTGTATATCATTCCAAAGTTGTCTTCCGTGGCAACGTTGCTGACGTAGTAGAGAATATATCTGGCATGGTCTATCAAGTCCTCCACCTCTGTCCCGTAATCCGGATGGTGTGCTAATAGGGAGATAAGCCTGCCCATCGTCGATTCCATGACGTTCTGTTTAGCATCCCGGAAAAAACGAGCCCTAGACCGTATCCAAGTTTCGATTTGATTTTTAAAAGAAGCGTCCGGCTCAAACGCCGTCAAGAAGATCATCGTATAAAATCTAGGTCTTAACTTATTTTGTACGAGATACTTCTGAAGCTTCTCAACAAAAAGTCGACGAACCATGGCACTAGGATCTTGTGTCAGGAAAGCTAACTGGTTGAAATCGGCATGTGAGAAGATTTCCTCGAAATGCTTAGAAGTACACAGCTTCAAGAAGAGCTGTCCAGCAAGCAGTCGCAGGCGAGCCTTGTGATGCTTAGGTGTATCCTGAGTTTTGCACAATTCGCCAGATTGCTTTAGGAGGTTTCGAAGAAGCTTAAAGACCGGTTTCGCCAACTCCTTAGCCTCTTCTAGATCTTGGGTGCCTCGAAGACGGTTGATCACCAACTTGAGTGCCCAACACTTGATCTGGATTTCCTCGTCGAGTTCAGAATCGGCAACCCACTCGGAATCTGAATCTTTTGCCTCCGTGCGAACCTTAAGCAGAACATCTTCTACCGCGGTCTCGATTATCTGGTCATTAGCATCGGCCGTCACCTTTGTCGCTAGAAGTTCAAGCTGGCTAACAGCAGCGAGTTTAGTTAAAAAGTGAGGCGAATCATAACCCCAACTCTTCATGATCCTCTGCAATAGATCCGTTGCCGAAACCATACTCTTGTCATCCTTCCTGGCCATCATGACATTGACAGCGTATTTAGCAGCTTTAGCAGGCTCCCCATATAAGGCGTAGCTCATCAGTGCTTGAATAAACTTTCGGTCATCCGGAAGTTCCTTGGGGTACTTCTTCGAATATGAAGAGCACGCCTTAAGCGTCTCGACCATGGCAGCCTCGTTAGTCTTATCTGCAGTTGGGGCACCATCTACTAGATCCTTGCAGAGCTGCCCAACATGTGTTTTGAATAGATCCGGGTTATTTTGGGAAATTTCAGTGGTAATTTCCTGAGCAGCAGCCCCAAGCCCGTCTTTATCGCTCTTCGAGCAATCCATGTAGGTCGAAAGGTGGCTCTTATTCAAAATAATGTACGCAGAACGGTAAAGAAGAGGTAACAAGGTGTCTAGCATGTGAGGCTTCGGAGAGCTTTGGACCCTCTTTACAAATTCCTTGACAGCCCTGTGCATCGTCTTAAAGTCGCTCTCTGGGGACACAGCGAACTTGATTAACTGATAACAGCGGCGGTCATGCCAATTGGCAAAATTGTGTAAATCCGCTTCGACCTTGATTGGGTCAGGAAGAAACTTGGCCAGATACTGGATTGTCATCTTCAGGTTTTGCTTGATTCTGTCTGCATTGCCCTCAGGGTTTCCCCCATTGAAGGCATCGCACTGGCGGACCAAGTTTTCAAGCACTTTCGAAAATTGTGGCTGCCGCGCCTGTAATGCATTGAACGCTTTTCTGGCAGTACTGTCCAGATCCTTCACGAGCAGTAGAATCCTTTCTGCACGAATCCTGTCTTGGTCATAGGCCGAGTCGACAGTCGGTTGAGTCTGGGAATTGCCATTCGATGACTTGGATCCCTTTGTCTTAGGGGGTGGAGGAAAAGAAAGGGGGATGAGACATTCGAACTCGACACGCTCTAGTAGCACATTGAGTTCTAGATCGTTAGCATAGAACGTGTTGAAAATCCGAGAAGGAATGCCTGACAATGCAGCGACTACCAATTCGTGTCCTGCAGCCAATTCACCGCTGCCTACGGCCCAGAGCTTTCCCAAAAGAGCCATGGCTTCGACGCGAATGGATGGCCGTTTGTCACGACAACGATCTGCCAGAGTGAAGAGAACCGAGCCCTCCTTATTCACACCCCCAACGGCGGCCAATTTAATGACGATATCGCGGAAGCTAAAAGTTTCGATAGCTTTTACGGCAGCTAGTCTAACTTTCTCATCGTTGTCGTTTAGTTTGTCTCGTAGGCCATTGACGAATACCAATTCGTCTTCCCGGCTAAGCCCAATACCGCCAGCAGAAGTCGAAACAATGTAACCTGCCGCCGTTGTCCATGCCGCCCGAATTAAAGGTGATTTGTCGTTTTTTCTGCCGACGAAATTATGGAATGCTTGAGGATGCGTCTGGGCAAAAGACAGAGGTGATATCGGGGTGGTCAGAATGCTTATTCCAGGATGGTCTGGAATTTCATCGTTCAACTTCAGAGGTGGGTATGCTGCTGGGTCGAGTTCTGGAGACGGAGGTGGTCCCGCTGCACCAATTCCAGATATCATGTCTCCCAATGTCTCGGTTGCCAACAGACGCAGCTGTATATTATCAGCAGATAGCTCAGCATCGACCTGGGGTATAACATTTGGTAACACCGTGGGTGCTGCTCGCCAAAGTTCCCGCAGAAGCTGATGCGCCTTCCGCAACTCTTTGAAGTCCGACTCTGACGGTCCGGTGGCACCATCATCATCCGAATCGTCATTATCCTTATGTCCGTTTGCGTGCCCACCGTTCCCAGAAACGTCCATGATAACCTCACTGAAGTACTGGCCAACATAACGTGCCATTTTCTCTGGACATGAATTACAGACCGTCTTGGCCATAACATAAGCCTCTGGCTCCTCCTTGGGCAGAAGAGTCATTTGCTTGCCATTAGCGTCCGTCTTCTCCTTGTGGCCTCCAGGGGGGGCCGCCCGTAGAAATTGAGCCATGATAACGTCGAGGACAGGTGGTGGGAGTGAAGGGCTCTCTTCGACTAGTGTCACTAGGATATCCGTCATATGGAATTCCACATCCTTGGCGACTTGCTCTCCCGATGTCGCCTTCGAAGAACCTGAGATACCATCGAAGAAACAGGAGAACAGGTGAAGTAGAAGCTCCTCTGAATTCGAGACATCATTGATTAAGAGAATACTCTTAACCTCGGCGAGTGACGTTAACACATATTTGTGTTGCGTATTATACGCATTGCTCGGGTCCCAGAGCGCTGGGAGAATCGTCTTAACAAAGAGGGTGAATATTTCCTAAAATCGAGAAAATAGAGCAATTAGAACAAAGTCAATTACACCAGTAAAGATGACGCGTGTAAACAAACCTTTAGCTGCTTCGGTGTAAAAGGTGCTTCCGGAGCGCAAAGTTTCAAAATGTCCACCAAGCATGCCGCCGTAAAGGCTTTGACTCCCGCTTCCCTATGAGTAAGAAGATTGGGAGAAGCCAACTCTTTCGCGACATGCGTAAGAGAGTCCTTATCGACCGTCTCTTGATCCATATCCACCAGTTCCTTGGATAACTTCTCAAGGCGTCGCAGAAGCTCGCCGGTTGGAATTGGCTTTCCCGCGCGCCATGACAAAGGCTCATCGAATTGAAGGCTCACAAGTTCCTCCTCCATTTCTTGATCCTCCTCCTCTGGGACTTCGTCCCTATGACGCGGCATGTTGAAGGTTCAATAGTTTCCCACCTAAACGTCGAGGGTATATGAGTCGAGTATATGTGGGTGCGGAATGAGGTCGGAATATTTGATGCGTCCGACTTCGACTTGTCGTGTAAGCGGGGCGAATGGGCGGGATCGTTAGTAAAGGACTCGAGCGCGCAACCACAATAGATGAAATGAATTAAATTAGACGTTCGGACGGCTGCTCCTGAGGTAGGTCGGGAGGATGTACAATTGAGTGGAGGCGGAAGCGAGAAACAGTTGGTGGGACAAATGCCGGAAGGGTCCTTTGACGATGAAATGGTCTTTTTCTCGGGAGGTGTTACGCGACGGGCTTTGCAGGGTCAATCAATCAATTTCCAGCATCGCGGCTTCCTCGTTCTTTGACGCGCGATCACCCCAGGGAGTGACTCTAGGACTCCATCTGACTTTACCAAATCGGGCGAAAACATACATGCATGTACTGTATGTACTGTACATGTAGTACAGTAGGTACGGAAGGTACGAAGGGTACGTGCAGAAAAAAAATATACTAAGAAAGGAGCTTGGGCCAACGGATCGTAAACTACATGAATACCTAAGTACATGTAGCTACCAGCGGGCGCAGCTGCCCTGCCTGTGCACCTTTTGTACCTTTTGTACCTGAGGCTCAAGCAATCCTTGAACCTCACATGGTCGAGTAAACTGACGCCAATGCCCATTGATGCTCACAACCGTATCCAATCTAGCCTAGGAATGACCACTGTTTCGGGGTCAGTCTGATGATTTTGACATTCTGTAATAATCCTATTAATTATGAATATCTTTCTTACTCGGAAGGGACTTATTCTTTAACGGAGAGCTAATACACGCCTGTGATATATACGATAGCCTGGAGGAGGCCCAAAGTGTCCATGGGAGATAAGTGGTATATATAGGTACTTTCTAACATTCTTACGAATTTAGACTGACCGATTGCTAGCAACGTAGTCGATAATCACATGGATTTTGTCTATTAGTAATTCAATTGCTCTACGTATATGGCCTAAGTCTAGATGTCAAACGTTACAGGTCTCGTCCCAACTTTCTATAGCCATAAAATGCTAAATACAAAGGGCCGATCCGAGTACTTAAATACTTCGTAGGTAGTGACCTTGTGGTATATGAACCGGCTAAGAAGGTTTGCTGGTTGCTATGTTTGCTGGTGTTACTATCACGTATCCAAAATGGATAGTTGCGCCGTGTTACTTGAAGAAGAGATGAGAAATAGGGGAGGTACGGCACGTAAGAAAGTTGATTAGGTTATTCCACGAGTTACTCCAGGTACAATAGACCCGATAGATAAATCTCGTCTGATTTCTACCGTGCACAAGCCAAGTGGTTAGGTGTTCAGCGACCTAGGTACAGCTTCAGTTATTCCAGATTAGGACAAAATCAACTGGACAACGGGAACACTTGATCAGATTATTACTCCTCGCGGACAGTGCACAGAAATTCAGATCCCTAGGTAATTATAAATTTCATCCCAACTTGGCCCGCACTTGATTATTTCTGATCACCTTCGCCATTCACCTTACATCCGCAACCCTACTTTCTCCTACCACCTCGCCCAGCAACCCTCGTTCTACTTTCATAATCACATCGCCGATATCCATTGCCTTTCTTCCATATAACTCCTACTTGATCATTCAAGTGCTTTCATCAACTTGGTAAGCAAATTTTCATATTGTCTCCTTTCTCATTGGTTGCCCCCCGTGGGATGTTGTCTCTCGTTGCACGTGTCTGTTCACCCATCTCATATGTTTGCGCCTTGCTATCTGGCAACACCGCACCCTGAAGTTGCCAAATATTTTTTGCACACACCACTTTCACTTAATGCACACACACAACTTTTAATTCCCTTTCCTAATTATCCTTCTTCACCGCAACCTTCCTTTCCTTTCGTTCATCACCACATTCATTTGTCTTCTCAAGGACGACGACTACCACGCCTTTCGTTATCCACCACATTCGTTTATTCATTCACTCATTAACACACAACTCATTGACAGGACGCCTTTGTCTTAGCAATACCACATCATTGACACATTCATTTGGTAAGTACTTTCCCTTTCCTATATCTATCTAGCACACTATCCTACCTAGTCGTGCATGGATATACCAAACATATATCATCATCGACTTTTCCCGTCACATCCATTGTTGACTTTTATCTTAATTGTTTTCTTTTCAATTCACGTCCTCCCATCCTAATTACTTGATACCAAGTTCCGTCTATCAAATCTCAACTCTAATCATTCGATTAATCCAATCTAACTCCTTGTAGATTAAATCGGAATTGCGATGTCTTCCACTGAGAAGGAATCGGACGTTCAGTCCGTTGCGCCGCCTGAGGGCTACGCCATCCTCTATGAGTGGGAGTACATGGAGGTCTGGGAACGGTTCCGTCGTCTTCGTAAGTATTGCAAAACATCCAGAATATTGATCATGATATCGCTAATCGGCATTCACAGTCGCCTTCCAGTCCTGCGCCCTTATGTGGGTGGGATTTGCTTGCGTCACTGTCACGCTCATGAGTATGTTACCAAACAAGCTCTTACTCTCACAAGAAGCCGTTTATGACTAACAATTCCTCTCAGTGGTCGGAACCGTCATTTTCAAGGATAGCCAGCACGAGGCCAATGGAATTAACAAGTCGGAGAACACTGATGCGATCATCCGACGACAGGCATATACGTACGGTGAACACCCTACGGTGTCGATTGCCACTTTCCATTCCGTTACCCCTCACTGGAACTACACTCTGACGGACTCTTTCTCGGTTTCGTCCACGCCTAACGTCACCATTCCGGGTACTATCTCGCCTTCTGTTACCGAGACAGCTTTAGTCAACAGCACTACTGCCTCTCAGACTGCTACTGTCGGTGACAATGCGCCTATCACCGAGATGCCTACCGCCACGGTTGACGCTATCCACAGTCACCACTGGCCTGGTAATTCGACCATCAGCCAGTGGTTGACGGGTTCTGCATCTTCTGTCAGCGGCTTCTTCGGTAACAGCACTGCCACATCCGACTCAGACGGAATAACCATTGTCACCGGTGCTTCGGTTATCAACACCACTGTTACTGTTCTCCCTCTCCCCCTGACTACAGGTGGCACAGATGCCGTGACTGGTGCTGACACTTGCACTGAATCAACCTTCGAGGTTACCCCTTTCATCGGATCAACTGGTTCTGCTCTGACTTCGTCCGTGCCCACTGGTAACAGCAGCTCTCTGTCGTCCCTGTGGTCTGCTGCCAGTGCTACTACCAGCGTTCGTCCCACGATCTACACGACTGTCACCGAGACTGAGTCACCTTCGGACAACTGCACTCACAGTGCTTCCCAAACCGAAGTCCCTGTGGTCAACACCACTGCTGGGTAAGTGACACAACCCTCTTTGAAGTCAAGTGACATATGAGCTAACACATCTTGTATAGTACTGATGCCATTACTGCTAGCACTTCTGAAACACCGGTCTTGTCCACCATTACTGTGACCATCTCTGTTCCAGATTCGATCTCGACGTCCTCGACCGAGTACACTAGCACGGAGACTGAGACTACTACCCCGGTTGTCACTGTCGAAGAAACCACAAGCGTTACTGAGAACGGAGGCTCCACCACTACGTCCACGATCACTGAATCAGGCACTGCCACCGTTTACCTGTCCCAGGTTTCAACTGTGACTGATACCTATTCCATTAAGGGTATCTCTACGTCATCGGTTGATACTTGTGGTACCAAGGAGACGGAGACCATCACTGTTATTCAGATTTCGACGGTGTACGCTAGCTCGACCTCTTCGTCCAGCACTACTTCCACCAGCAGCTCCACTGAGACCTCCAAGACTACAACAGCTTCTTCGACTGAGTCCACAGAGACGGTCTCAATCTCTACCAGCACTCACTCCGATCAAGCTTCTGGAAGTTCTAGCACTGAGACTACTCACAGCACATCCACTGGTGTCGAGACCACCGCTACTGATGCTGTCGAGGGTGCCACTGGCGCGTCTACTGCGACTTTGTCGTCCACGTCTACGTCTTGCAACAGCACTCGCGTCTACACCGTGACTGTGACTCCCGAGGTCTCTACCTCGTCCACTTCCTCGGATGATGTCAGCATTGTTGTCAGTACTTTCATCACAACATTCACTGAGCACGATCTGCACTCGCACACGGTCAGCGACATTAGCACTAGCACAAGCACTACTTCCGGTGCCTTCCCTCGCGAGTCCAACGTTAACGCGTGGGGTCCTTTAGCCGCTCACGACAACAACAACGGCACATCCAACACCTCGATCCCGGAGACCATCCCGCTGCCTCCCACTGCCCCTGGTAGCGTCGCTCCCCTGGGCTGGAACACGACCGGTGCCAACACGACGACCGCTAACACAACGACTGTCGCTCCTCTGACATCGACCAGCGCGTCGTACACCCAGGCCATCACGTTCGTTCCCACATCGAGCAAATCATCATCGAATGTACCGCTGGCCTACATGGCGTACTCGTCGGGCGCTGATGATGACCTCAATGACGGTTACGCCTCCGCGGGCTGCGTCTTCATGGCTATTGCCATGGTCCACCTCGCGCTACACTTAGACATCTAAGGCATCTGCACGACTTATGACTTCTTGATCCTCCGACCTTGAGGAATCGTCCACCATGCCATAATTATACACCACAACTTCTTTGTTCACACGACCCCCTTGGTGATGAGCATTGAACACGGTCTACATGCACTCCTTGTTGTCCACTTGTATTGAGACATCACATAATACGGAGCTTGCAGGCACTGGATAAGGCAGGATTGACCAAGGCATTAGCAGGATATTGCATTTTCCTTTGTTTCCTTTCCCCTTCGTTTCGTTTCGTTTCATTGCACTTAGTCTTTCAGGCTGTTACAGAGAGACCCCCTTTTTCACAATGATTTGTTTTTTTTTTCAGGACTTGCGTGTACAATAGGGAGTTTCAGGAAGGGGTTCACAGTTTTGCTTTTACGACTGTTCTCATGACTGCAAGGAACAGCCGGCTAGGTTAGGCTACCTAGTAACTGATAATCAAAAGGCTTTTTTTTTAAGTAAACAAGTAGTATAAGTTTCGTCCCTCTCGTGATTAGGTTAAGCTATTAAGCGCATAATAGTTCAGAGACCTGATGCCATGATAATATCGTATGCCGGAGTTCGTGAAATTTGTAGTCACCGTCAGCCATAATAGCCCCGAAAAAAAATAAGTTATGAATGAAGATCATGCTGCGTAATGCTATTCGATTGCGTAAACCTTTTTTTTTAAAAATTTTTTTTTTATAAAAAGGATAACCCTTCACTGTGCTCTTCGAAAAGGACTCTTATGCGAATCCAGAAATTCTAGGATACCAACAAACATTGCTATATGTACAACTTGCTTTTATTTAGGCCTCTTCTAAATGCTCTATTGCAACATGGAATCCAGGCTCTCACCCAACACCCCCTCTATACCTACTATCCAGCGATGTGTTTCCCGCTCCACGTCCTCATCGTCGTCGTCTTGCAGCTCACTGATGTAAGGGAGCATTTCTGGCAGCATTGACAGCCACTCCTCGCCCAACCTGCTCGTGAGAGCCTGTTCACATTTCACGGCGGCAAGTCGAACTGACGTCTGCTCAGAGCGCAGGTGCTTAAGCAGACCGCTGTTTAGTTCCTTCTGATGCTCCTGAGAATCGGCAGCGGCAGCGAGCTCAACTATAGCAGGGATGAGATCGTTCGTCAAATTGACGGAAGAAGCGTGGGAAAACTGGGAAACCAGGACTGGCGCTATGGTGCTGAAATGGGCTGGAGCTTGCCAGAAATCGTCCTGGTCATGCTCGAAACATTTAGCGAGAGTGTCTAACACCTTTTTCCATAACTCCTGCTCGACTGGTTTCTTGGGATTTACAGTGCGAAGGATGTCGACGGCACTGTCGATGATATACGATGCGTAGCTGGTGACAATGGACTTGAGACTGCTGAAGAACGACAGCAAGAAGCTGTAGATGCTTAGAAGCCGCAAATTCCTACCTTCGGCGTCCTTCTTTGGTAAGGAAGTGGCCCAGTCCATCAACTGAGAGAATATAGGCCGGAAAGCGGCATCATTGAGTTTGTAAATCATCTTCAGCGCGACGTCATTGATCGCTTGTTCAATACGGGGTATTTGTCTTATAAAGTCCTCTGCAGCGTCACCCTTGCTACATTTCACCCTGCGAAGGTCGAAAGCGTTGACGAATATAGCCGAAAGTGGTGTAACGTTCTTTGTGATATCTGTTTTAGTATGCTTGTCAAGTGCTATGCCGAGAATGTCAAGATATTCTCGCGTGGCCTAGGACTATCGTTAGCTCTTCTATTGTTGTAATTGTCGTGCGTAGCAGCAACTTACAATGGAACTAGAGTCTGTGGCCACGACCCAGTTTTGCTCAAGGGCAGAAAACAGTGTTTTAGCATCGACCTGTTTGGCGAGCAATCGTAGACATTGTAGTCTAGCATCATTGACATCTTTACCTAGATTGGAACTCGCAGAAGCGCTGGAAACCCCTAGAAGCTGCCCTAGATAGGAGCCAGATAGCATGTAGGGTAGATGCTGCGCTAGTGCTGCTATAAATGCGTAGCCGGCATTGTGAAGTTCTACTTTTGGAGTCTCGTTCTTGATGCTCTCCGCTATGTACGAGAGGGCTTTAGGGATAGCGGACGGTAGAACAGGCACGATACCGTCCTGGAGGACGTCAACGAGAGACGCTAAGCAGAGCAATGCCATGACGCGGAGTTGATCGTCGTCTTGGCCCAGACATTGGTCGCTAGCTATGGTGGATGCAGCTGCAGTCACAGCTTCCGGATCTTTCTTCCCGTACTTCTCGGAGATCTTGTCCACGCAACCTACAGCTATGTGCTTGTAAGCCATATCATCAGATACTCTAATTATGGCCGTCAAGTGTGGCAGGAAGGCTAGTAAAGCCGCCCTAGAATTGGCGTCTCCCTGGCTCTCTTCATCAATTCGAACCTCGACAGCTCGCAAGACTTTCCGACGCAAGATAACATCGGGCCGGTCTAGAAGTGTCTCGACAGCTTTGATGAACTCTCCGATAGAAAGCAGGTTTAGAAGTTTTGAAAGCGCATCGCCACAACGGTTGTATAGGTTTCTGTGCTGTTTCAAAGAGTCTGCCAAAACCAGGAGATTCTCTAACAATGTCGAATAAAGCTCACGGATCTTGGAAGCCTCCATGTCGTCTCGTTCGGTTAACTTGGCAATTTGCGTTGTCAATTTTCGGCTAGACAGAAGATGCGGAATCAAGCTCAACTGGCGCAACCCGATCTTCTGCGGATCTCGTTCGCCCTGTTCGTTGGTACCGAGGAGAACGGTCGACAAACTAGGCCTAGGTTGGAAAATATCACCAATAAGGCCAAGCAATTTGATCAATGACTGAAGCTGAATCTCAACCGTGAAGTAGTTGAAAACTTCAGTAGCAAAGGACAATACTTGATCGGTGGTGCCGTACATATTCGTAAGCATAGCTAGGAGCGCAAATAGGAATTCTTCAGCGCCAAGCGTCTCCACCAGTGATACGAATAGTCCTAGTCTTCTGTGTGATGGTATATGTTCATACGCGGTGACGAAGCTGAGCAAAAGTTCGGAAGCTCCTGCCAATGGACTGATCTTGCCCTTCCGAAGAGATTGAATAAGAGGCGGCACGACTTCCTTGACTGTTTGATTGATCACATGAGCAGAGTAATCGTCACTTTGGCGAAGTACAGAGCCTCCCATGTGTGTGAAGATCGGCATCACGCTGTTGAGTACCAGATCGGGGGCAACGTTCGCTAAGCTTGCCACAAGTAGGAGCGCCGTGTTTTGTACTGAAGGGCTCGAGGATTTCTGAATACAGTTGACGAGAAGGTCGCCATGTCCTCCTGTGCTGTCGATCTTTAGCGACTGATTGTTCTTGTACGCAGGAACCATGGCCAATAAACTCCGAAGAATGAGGTTCTGCAAATAGCCCAGTTCTGAACCAACAAGTACCCTAAAATGTTGGAGTTCGGAAAGGGCATTAAAGAGAGCGTTAAGCAGCTCTGGGTGCTTTTCAGGATCAGATCCCTCGACGAGTTGTAAGACGAACGTTACTTGTCTGAGCATCGCACTTAACTCTGGAGTGGGTTGTGTACCAAGTCCCCGGTGAGCCTCTGAAGAACTGGTTCTCCTACGCTTCCCTGAGGGTGGCTCAGTAGCCAGCTTTGCCGCTGGCTGTAGAGACTCTAGGAAGAATAAGAGGATATCTGTCGTAAGATCGACATTTCTCAAAAGATTAGCAGCCTCGCTGGAGACTACACCGCCATCTCCAGACGGGTCTTTCTGTGATAATTCGAGCATCCGCTTGGAAACCATGTGCCTTGCTTCGGTTTTCATGGATGACCACAAATTCTGAATGCGGGAGAAGATTACATGGAGGAGGTTTGGCCTTGTTAGAAGTTGCTGAGATCCCACGATGTCTAACAAGAACTCTAGACCCTCTTTATCATTTGGAAGTATTACCTCGACAATACTTTGATCAACGACGGATTCCTCAATGCTTTCTTGAGCGCAGATACGAGAGGCATCATCGGAAGACAAGGATGACCACCATTTCAGTAATGGTAGGAGAAGCTGAGTACGAGTGGTTCCCGAAACCCCCTTGACTTGGTTTAATGGTGCAAGCAAGCGAATCTTGAGGGTAACAAGCGGGGTGTGAATTGCGTGGGAAGCAAGAAAGGTTAGAATGGCATGTCGTGTTTTATGAGAGAGGTGGCTCTTATCCTTGTCTTCACTGACCGAGGATTTCGAGCTGCTATTTAGTGCGCTTTGGAGGACCTCGACAACATGATCTGCATTTAATACGCATTCCTCAAGGCTAGAAGTAATGACATTCCGCAACAGTTTTTTGCAGTTGTCTATAGTTATCCACACCAATGATTCTGTGTTCTCATAAAGGTGATCGCTGGCCCAACGAATGTGATTTTCGGAGTTGTTGTTCAATTGGTGAAATGAATTTTCTAGGACGGCAATAAGATCTGCGGCAGCTCGTCGTACCCTTTTCGATGGGTCGTTTAGTGCTGCAAAGCCGTATGGTAAAAGAGCTTGGAAATCCACGCCCTTGCAATCATCATTTTTCAGGCGCCGTTTCGCCATATCTAAAGCTGTAGCACGAGCTAACGCTGGATAGGGTCCGCACCAGATTCGCATTAGGAAGGTGAGATAAAAGGGAGCCTCATTTGCTGAGCTTTGCTGCAGAGGCGTAAGTTGCTCAAAAGCCTTGAGATTCTCCGGCTCATCTAAACTGAAAACGAAAATAGAACACAGATCGGTGAATATATCCAAGGTAACGTTTCGCAGACACGAGTCTGATGGCGAGGTAGACAAGTTACCTACTCGCCGAAGAGCAGATTGAAAACTTTCGATAGGTGCTGGTGCACTTTCGTTGTCGACCATCGCGACATCTTCATGAGGCTCAGCCGCAAGAAATTTTGGTCGAAGATCAGCGCCGAGCCTTAGTTCCAGCGCGTCCAGGTCGACATCTGTTTCGGTAATCGCTCTGGCGAAGATCTTCCCAACGCCCGTATCCGATTGCGAAAGTCTGATGATTGTAGATGCAAGAGCCTTTCGCACTTGTCCTTGTGGATCGATATTGTCATCAACCTTGTGAGCTACTAATAATAAACTCTTGAAAACGACTGCTGTCTGCTGTTCGTTCAGGACTGAGCCTATGAGTATTGATTCAACTACTGGCAAACCCCTGATATCGCCTTTCTTATGAGCCCTCTCTACCAAGGCTAGGCAGAGACCATTTGCTAGCTTCCCAATGTTATGCTCTTTCCCAATCTCGGAAAGGAGTTTGGAAAGGTTCGGGATCTTAAGAAGCGCTCTCGTCACTTTTCCAGACATTTGCTTCGCGGAACGGTACTGGGCAAGGATTGAGAGACAGACAAGACCAGGGCGGAGAGATTCGGCAGTCCACCCAGAGACAAGTTGCTCCATCAAGGCGCTAATAGCGGCATCTTCAAGGTCGCCCTTTGCAACAAAGACAGATATTACCATGTAAGAAGCAATTTGCAGACTAGGGACCTTATGCATGACCAAAGCCTCACTAAGAGTTGGCCCTATTTGGTGCAATAGAGTTTGGTCATTGCTTCGTTGGATACTGCGACGACCAGATCGCATACTGTCCAGCATACCATTCACCGCCTCGGTCATAATACCACCCCAGAATGATATTGAAGCAGGATAGTGTTGTTGGGCCCTGCATGCATCTAGGGTATAGGTCGAGATGGCAGCGAGGAAGTCGGGATGGTGTGTAGCTTGATGGACAAGGACGGATCTCGGTGGCTGGGTCAAAGATCGTACGTACGGGTCTAAAAACTTGTACACTTGCGGCAGGTCGCGGGGGAGGATAGATAGGAGTGTGACGAATGCCGGGATAGTATGATACGGCAAGAACGTTGAAATGAGTATAGCTGTATTATATTCGTGAATCCTATTTGAGAATTAGGGTCTGCGAACCTAACATGTCATGTTTAGGAAGCCTACCTGAACCTCCTGATAAGCCATTCTATCGCTTTGATAGTGGGCATAAGTCTCAGTCGCGCGCCGGCAAGATGGAGGAAGGATTCTATCTTCTTGTCAAGCTCTGCATTTTCAGTAGCGGTCATCTGACTTCGGTCTTCATCTTGGCTCTGTTCGCTAAATATGGTGTTGCCAAAAGGAATGAAGCGAGAGTCTAGCCGACATAGTTCCTCGTATCCTTGATGGCAGATGCTGTATAGAGTCTGGAAATTCTGTGAAGCCGCAACTCGCGGCTCGAAGATTAACGACTTAGAATGGGCGGCTTTCTGCGCCTTGATATCGAGTGTCGATTTCGAATTCGCAGCAATCTGCGCGAGTTGCGCAGACAATGCTGTGGTCATCTTGTTATTCGTGGGGATGGCGCTTGGATTTCCATCAGAGAGCGCGTATCTGAAGTCTGAAAACTCCTGTGTTCCTGAGAGGCTTCCAATTCGCGATGGCAATTGAACTTTTCTCCCAAAATTTTAGCGGGGAGCAAAAGATTCACTAGTAGAAGCACGCTGATAAGGCCTTGAGCGAATCATTTCTCTTGGATAATAATAGCCCCACTATTATAAGCGTCTGTCTGCCAAACTTTTACCATTTGAGGGCACCAGCTCTGCCGCTTCCGATGGGAGCAAGCCAGATGAACTACCAAACTCAAGAATCAGCACTTCTTCTATAGGCATTCTCACCACCTAGGCTAATTATTAGTATTCAAGATCTACACGTAGATAAAATAATTTGGCTTGGAATTTCCTAGTTATAATCTCTTGACTGAATGGTGGAACTCTGCTTTGCTATTAGTCATCTGCCTACGATTTCTTATCAAGTGTCAAAGCGACAAACAACATCCAATATCTACCATTTATAGCTATCATCTTCAATATGGTCTCTTGTTCTCTCAAGGGGTCTTTCAAATATCACTGTTCTCATAATTAGAGGAAATGAAATATCTATTAGGAATTTGTTGAGAGCATATTTTCTTCCAATTGGAAACTTTGAAGGGTGGGAGTACATGTAGGTAGTTGGCCGAGATACTAGACTTCACATGTCAGATAGAGTGGTATTACAAAACATTACTAGGAGCATGGGATAAATAGACTGCGTCTATACATTAATTATGCTCAATTCAATTTAATTAAAATAAAATAGAGAATACGCTATATGAAAGTCATGGTGAATTAGATTAGATATTCAAAAGCCACAAGTCCTAAAAGTCCCAAAGTTTGAATTATGCGGCGACAATCGTGAACAAACACGATATTCTCAGTCTCTGATTGGCTGGGAGCATCCCAAGTTCTAACACTCTCGGCGGAAATACTACCGTGGTGATCGGGCCGTGCCTATCTGTGAGGTATTGGATGTATTGGATGTATGTGAAAGTGCTACCGGTAGTCCGCCTCCCCTCATCCGGCTGTCCACTATTTTAGTTTCAATTTGCACAATACCTAATTGTGTGCGTGTGTGCTTGTTTCACACTCGTCCTGGTCTCTACTGAAATATCCGTTCTCTGTAAGACCCTTACTCAAGACTATGGCTGTGAGTGTTTCAGCTTGGACTGACTTTCTTGCCGTTGAGCATCAGTTGAGAACTAATATATGGGGCAGAAACCATATAATCAAGTAGTCTTGTTTGGCGACTCGCTCTTCCAGCAAGCCAGTCAAGTCCAAGATGGATTCTCATTCCAAGGAGCTCTACAGAGTGGTACGTTTGTGTAACCTTAGGTCTAATGATACAATCTCTAACTTAGTTTCTAGAGTGTATACGATATCTAGATGTAATAAACAGGGGATTCTCTGGTTATAATACCGAGAACGCCTTGGAATTGCTTCCGCAGATATTCTTGCCGCCGTCGCCCTCGAATCCCAAGATAGAGTACCTTGTAAGTCATATAATATGGGCTCGCCCTTTCTGCGTCCAGCTTCAATTGTGTGTTCGGCTTGACTTGACTGTACCTGTGGATTCTGACCAATGTACAGCTGGTGTTACTCGGTGCAAATGATGCATGCCTTCCTATTCCAACCAACACACAGGGGGTTCATATCGACCAATATAAGGAGAACCTGATCAAGATTATTACGCATGATTATGTAAAAGTTCATAATCCTAAGATATTGTTGGTCACACCTCCGCCAGTTGATGAAATTAAGCTTCAAGAGCTTGACCTGGCTGTGGGCCATAAGCAAGCGACGCGGCAAGCGGCTATTAGCGCTGCTTATTCGGAGACGGCCCGAAAAGTGGCGGCAGAGATCCCTGGTATTGTGCTTATCGACCTTCATGAAGCAATCATGGACAAAGCTATTTCCCTGACTGCGGACTTCGACGCGAGCGGCCCTCCCTTGGGGCACCCCGAAGGTAAGCGTGGGGCCTTAGAGCAGCTTTTACCAGACGGATTACACATGAGCGGAGAGGCCTACAAAGTCTTCTTTGACATCGTCAAGCCACACATTGGACCATTTCCAGAGGGACAGGCAGTTTTCCCAGACTGGCGCGTGCTGAACCCGGGAACACTATGATCGCTCATACAATAAAAAAGAATGACCCAGGGTACTTAAAATGGGCCTCCGTAGGTGAGGTATATATAGAGGATGGATTGGTGCTTGTAGACGGTTCAAGAGGCTAAGGAGGCTATCTGGATCTTACCTATGGAATATAAAAGCGCACCCGCATGTTGCATGCGGAGAATTGATTCACGTTAATCGGAGATCTGTTGTGGCGTTCCTAGGCTAGAGGCTGCTATAATAGGTAGGATTTTATTTAGGTGTGGTGCGCTATCAGTCACCCCAAATGTACCTACCCTAGGGGTACATATCCCTTGGCCGGCAGCCGCTTGGTCAGTGCATAAGGTTACCTAGGAGGTACCTAGCAGGTAGGAGCGCTCAACAACGCAGGCCTATCAAGAGCCTATCAGGGAACCATCAACGAAACAGGTACGTACTGGAAGCTGAGGCACGCTAAAGGAATTCTAATGGTGGATAAGTGCCTTTCAACATGAACGGCCATTACTACCTACTCTGTGCCACCAACTATTTTTCTGAGAATTCGTTACCTACAACAGCAGTCATCATCGCCTCGATTCTAAAGATTTGTGTCTTCTTCGAACCCCCGTCATTCCTCGACAACCCAGTTACTCTTTCTTCTACATTTCTCTCATACAAGGTAGTTGGATGCCTTGATACTCCCTCCCGTCAACCCCCCACCAATATATCTCTTTGCTATCCTGAAACTCGGAACACTAATTGAAGAGTGCTTCCTTTCCCTCTATCGCTTTCTTTGACCTCGATCTCGATTACTTAAACATCCTACGACTGTAGATCTTCTGCGAAATCCGGTCGCCACCGCCGAATAGCCCAACCTGATATCCTCCATCTCATAAAGAGTTTGATTGGCGTGTAACCCTTACTTTTGGTGAATTGTAATATATTGCTTCTACGTCAGAGCCGTTTTGGTGCTTACGAGAATTTCCTCGCCTTTACCGACCGCAAATTTCTGGAACTCTCCTACGACAAAGCCACTTGCTTGAAACCGTGAACCACCGTCGCCTCGTTGCCTCCTTACCAGCCGTGTCTATCAGCTAGAAGCCGTCGTGTTTCGACCTCAAGAATAACTCCACCAATTCGAATCCAGCCCATATCAAGTTAAGAACCCGGAGTCATAGCCCAATACACAAGTGATTCGCAAGGCGACCATTAGGTCCTCTGCGATGAGGAGGTGGTGGTGGACCTCTTTCGTATACCAAGGATAGAGGTCCTGACGGCTCAAACGGGGAGATAATCGCGCTGCGAAGCACCGTTCCTTGGAATTGCACGTTAAGTCGATGAGCCTCGATTTGGAACGACGCCTCAATCCAATGCTACGAGGTCCCTTAGATATCATCCCTTCGATCACATCGTTTCCGAACTACTCCTAAGACTTCTCGACCTACCCAGCCTCCCCCTCCACTTAATCCAATCCTAGCTGTTTATCCTATCATCGATCTTGCTTGCTAGAACCGTCGTGTTGTTAGTCCGAGGTGGTATGGATTCGCGTTTCCCAGTCTCTCGTGACGAACTCTACAGTGTCCATGTGGACCTCAAGCAGATGCAGTTGATACAAAATAGCCATACCGAAAGAATTACTCGGTTGGAGAAGCGCCAAGCAGATGATGCTGCAATCAAATCCGTGTGGAATTCTCCTTTCCCCAGTGCCCTTAGTGGCACGCCACAACACGGTTCGCTTCTCCCTTTCTTGATACTAAGATAACATCTAACATAATCTGTCTAGGACCGCTTCAGATGCCTCCGAGTGAGATGTTCGACGATTTTGAGGAGCAGGGTCAGAGTCTTCTAGGCAGCCTACATCTTGATGCTGAGGATGAACCGGCAAGACGTGGTGCAGCGTCCAGGGCTAATAGTGTTCGCTTCGACGAGAGTGCTCTCCAGGGTTCAAGTTGGGCACAGAATGGACGACATTCAGGAGACTTTGGTCCTATCAGACCTGGTAGCGGCCTTGGCAACCATAATATGATGGAACGGTCACTGTCGCACAAGTCAGATGGTAGGCATAGTTCCGCCGGCCATTCAGTACATTCGATCCATTCCCATCACTCTATTGCCTCTGGTCGCGGGAGTAGCCTAGGTCTTGACACGACATTCACACCTGGCGGTCATGATGATGACTCTCCAATTGGCATTCCGGAGCCGCCGCCGAGTTTGTTTGTTCTGGGCTCTGTCCCTTCCATCATCCGATGCTGGCTCACTGCTAATTTTGCACATGATACCCTGCTTTATGCAGATATCTGCACCGGGTCGCAAAAGTCGGTCGTCGAGTTTTCGTTGATCAAGGAATTAGATCTACTGGATGATATTCACCGTGACTTGGATGGTGTTCATCGAATCCGTTTACCTGTGTACTTAACAGAGGCAACCGTATCTCAGCCAAGCTCTCGGGGAATGAGTCCAGCACCGCAGATGCCGAGTTTGACATGCACGTTTGAAGTAGCGGGAATGGACCAACCTGAGAATGTTGAAGCCAGAAAGGTCATCCGCATCTTCATTGGCAGCGAGGCATTAAGGGAGCATTCAGCCGACATCCTTTTCTCACAGAATCGTATGACTTTGTATGGCAGCGAGCGTGAGAAGCTGTCTGTTCCTTTTGTGCGTCCTGAAGACAACGGCGTTTTCAAGCATATTCGCACCCTGGCTGTCTTCCCTGAGAAGCCGAAGTTGAATGCTACTGCTCGCCCGTTCGTTCTCAGTGAATGCAAATCAAAAGCAGTAACGATTACACAGTCGGACAAGACCCAGACGAAGGAACTGCGTGACGAAGAGGACACCCGAGCGCTCGCGTCGCCGTCTTTGGAACAAACAGGCCAGCCAACGCCAGCCACAGGAGCAAGCAGTGTATCAGAGAGTTGTGGCGAAAGCGAGAGACAATTCAAAGTTGGCACCTCGGAATCGGGCGTGAAGGATAGTCAGGTCCAGCCAAGCGACTCTTCAAGTGACAATACCCGTCGAACCTCAACAGCAGGGAGCATCTGGAGTTCATGGCGCCATGGATCTTCAGTCAATGGCAATGAGCAGAAGGAGACAGTTCCATTAAGTGGGTATCAGCCTGCCGGGCGTAGCAGCAGAAACATGAAGGTTTTAAAGCCAATGAAATCGATGTCCTCGTCTTCAGCACGAACAGGGGCGTCTTACGAACCAGCTCCGTTACCCAGAAACAGTAGCGAGTCTCGACGCAAGAGTCAAGTCGGTGCAGATAGCTCCAGTATCGGAAGTACCGGACTTCGCTGGGAGTCGAAGCGAGTAGTGACTGCGACCTCGGAGCCGAAGCAGAGTACGGCCACTCGCGAGACTCGGAGCGCATCAGGAACTCCCCGTACTTCAGCTAACCCTATTGGTGGCGCTTCGGCGTTCTCGTGGATGAACTCGTCAAACAAACCACGGACACCTACTGCAGCAGCTGAGTAAAGACTACTTTCGAATGGGGATAGATGTCCTACGAATAACGGGGTAATGCTTGAATGATGGATTGCTGGGCTCATGTTCTGATGCTCTGCCGCTCGGGTTGCGATGATTCTACTTATTCGTAGGTAGACATGATTAAGAAAACAATACGAAGAAAAACTAAATAAATAACATTAATTTTTATATTTGTGGTTCCATAGGTATGCCCTAAAGACATGAATTAATGAACAGTACCTTTTGTAAGTTTCCCATAGGTCAAGTATCTACCTATTCAGTTATTCCATCCCGTATCCGACGTAATGGAACCGGCCGGAAGAAATGGGGCATAGTCGGCCGCTAGCCCCGCTAGTTACATACTAATGACGGTCACACAATTCGGTCATAAATAGCCGCAGCGTAACTAGAGCTCTCGCCACCAGCTTACATAGGTACCTATTTCTTAGAAAATGGCAAGACACGAGGTTGACTATACGCTGTATCTGGTGACAGACTCGACGCCTGCCATTCTCGGAGACGGGGACTTATGTGAGATCGTCGAGAAGGCTTTGAAGGGGGGCGTCGGCATCGTGCAGTACCGGGATAAGACCAGCGACACAGGTGTGCTCGTCTCGACGGCCCGGAAGTTACACCAGATTACGAAGAAGTACAATGTTCCACTTCTCATCAACGACCGTGTAGATGTTGCGCTCGCCATTGGCTGCGAGGGCGTGCATATTGGGCAAGATGACATTGGTAAGACCTCTTTAGAGGAACAAATTAACCCTTATAGGACTAGCTGGCTAAACGACCATATAGATTTGCCTACCGCTAGGAAGCTCCTGGGAAAGGATGCTATCATCGGCGTTACTGTGAGTAACGTCGCTGAGGCGGAGGCTGCGGCTAAAGGGGGTGCTGATTACTTCGGGATTGGGACCGTCTTTGCTACCCCCACGTAAGAATCTTAGCTAGGCCAATTTGACTTAGGATAACCAGTTCTAACATGACTACAGCAAGGAAAACACAAAAAGTATCATCGGCGTGGAAGGACTCAAGGAGATTCTCCTCAAGATCGCCACCGAGAAGTGGCCCGTGAAGACAGTATGCATCGGCGGCATCAACAAGTCTAATGTATCGCGCGTGGTGTGGCAGAGCGCGGTGCCAGGGAAGTCTCTCGACGGCGTCGCGGTCGTAAGCGCCATCATGGCAGCCAAATCACCAGAACAGGCCGCAAAGGAGATCTTTGATCTAGTCAAGTCACCACCGTCGTTCGCAAAAGCCCTTGTGACGCCCGGGCAGCAGACGAGGTCGCCCCAAGAGCTGCTCTCTCTGGTGCCGTATATCATCAAGGCCGTCAATAGCAAAAAGCCGCTCTCGCACAACATGACGAACCTCGTCGTTCAGAATTTTGCGGCTAATGTGGCGCTGAGCGTCGGTGCTAGCCCCATCATGGCTAATTACGGTGAGGAGGCTAAGGATTTGGCGGCGCTCGGGGGTGCGTTGGTTATTAATATGGGTACGGTCACGCCGGATGGGCTGGTGAATTACGTGAAGGCACTGCAGGCATATAATAATGCCGGGCAGCCCGTGGTGTTTGATCCCGTCGGGTAAGTCTCGTCACCCGAATCTTCACGCGATAAAGAAAGAACTGACAAATATGTCCAGTGCTGGCGCAACCACGGTCAGACGATCAGCCGTCAAGACCATACTCGGCGGAGGCTACGTCGACGTGCTTAAAGGCAACCAGTCGGAGATTCTGTCCTGCATCCCTGGTGGATCTAACATCCAGCAACGAGGTGTCGACAGCGGGTCCAGCGGCCAGAGTATCCAGGAGCTGGCTTCCGCCATAAAGGAGCTGGCTAAGCTTCGCAGACACATCGTCGTCATGACGGGGAAGACGGATTTAATCACGGCTGGGGAGACAGTATTCGCAGTCGACAATGGCCACGAGTACCTGAGTATGGTGACTGGCACGGGCTGCTGCCTCGGCACAACTATCTCGGCCATGATTGCGGCGCATCCGAACGACAAGCTCGCAGCAGTGATCTGTGGGATACTTCAGTATAGCATCGCGGCGGAACTTGCGGCGGAGCGAGACGACGTTAAAGGCCCTGGCACGTTTGTCCCAGCGTTCATCGACGAGTTGTACAATGTGAGGAAGGCGACAGTTAAGGGTGATACTGAGTGGCTGAAAAGAGCGA
This sequence comes from Hypoxylon sp. CO27-5, assembly GCA_002120305.1. Taxonomy (NCBI): domain Eukaryota; kingdom Fungi; phylum Ascomycota; class Sordariomycetes; order Xylariales; family Hypoxylaceae; genus Hypoxylon; species Hypoxylon sp. CO27-5. Next base: position 17,295 of record KZ112529.1, on the reverse strand, counting down.
AGGTCTCGGTCATTGCTTGAATAATTTTTTTCTTTGCCCTGGGGAAATATGGACATCTACTACTTTGGAAAAGCTCCTCGGGTTATCTTACCCCTTTTTGATATAATTAGGTACTTACCCTTACCTAGTACTATTCAGCGTTCATGATGGGCCTTATGTTAGAGACATACGTGAGTATATATATAGAAGTATGCAAGTTCAATAAAACCGGCATCCGGCTTATGTGCCTACGGTGACTGTCTAATAAGGGATGCACTAGAATTATGTATGTGTTGTGCAAGGGCACCTGCTCCCAGGTAACCGGTACTTGAGAACAGATACTTCAGGTGTGGTAGTACAAATATAATGGAACCCGTCCATTACGTACCTCGGATATCGATAAGCTATACTGCTCCCGATCCCCGCTCCAACTTCCGCCCGCTCCCGTCTCCCCCGCATCTAATACAAGTACTAATACATAAGGTACCTCCGTCCTCTTTACCCCAATCATCACCGGCTTTCGCTCCAAGTTCGGAATCTCCCACTTACACTTATCATAAGCTCTTTATCGCCTTGTTCGTAGACTGATACTTGGGGAACTACGGTGTAGATAAACGATATAGATGAACTTTGTCAGAGTATCAAGAATCACGCTTGCCAAAGGACTCCGACCACGTCCAATTGCATCCCCGTCCCCCTATTTCCGCCAGTCCAGTCAGAAGTTCTCAACAGCCACCATCACCATGGCAGCTACTCCGCAAAGACACCTCCGTAAGTCACCATTGGTCTTTGCGGCCAGGGAGACGGGCTTGGACAGAAATACAAGACTAACAGTTTACAGAAAGGCCCGCAATCTTGTCAGTTCACCTCAATAAAGGGGTACTAATACTCCTTCACTTTAGAAAGCGAGACTGACTTGGGACCCTCGTATAGCGTCTGTGATATGCAGGAGAAGTTCCGTGGCGCTATCTGGCAGTTCGACAAGATGTATGTCATGAAATTTCAACACGCAACCTAGGCTTTTTTCAGCTTCCATCCGCTCGAGACCCCTCCCCTCCCATCCCGTACCTCCTTTGTAATCAGAACTACTAACGCCACCCCCTCCACCACCACCAGCCTCCTCACCACCCAAAAAGTCCTACGCGCAGCCCAGATCCTGCAGGTCCCCGTATTCGTAACCACACAAATCGCCGCCAAACTTGGAGGCACGGTGTCGGAACTAGAGCCCCTGCTCGCGAACGCGCAAGTAAGCGCCGACAAGACGGCTTTCAGCATGGCGCGGGTGCCCGAGATAGCATCTCACTTCCCGCCCATCACCCAGCAGGAGGGGCATGAGGGGCAGAAAGAAGTCGCCATCGTCGGCATCGAAACCCACATCTGCGTCACGCAGACGGCGCTCGACCTACTAGCCCGCGGTCACCGCGTGTACGTGCTGGCCGACGCCGTGAGCAGCTGCAACGCCGAGGAGATCCCTATTGCGCTGGCGCGGCTGCGAGCCGCGGGCGCCATCGTGACGACGAGTGAGAGCTGGCTTTATGAGTGTATGGGGGACGCGCAGATCCCTGAGTTCCGGGATGTTGTGAAGTTGGTTAAAGAGACGGGTGCGCAGTCGAAGGATGTGTTGAGGAGTTTATTTAGTAAGATATAGGATGGGCGGTAGGCTGTAGATTGTGGAGTAAAGGTTTGGTGTGTAGTATTATATGGGTAAAGTACGTATATCAAAGTTGGGGGTCGCAATTCATCTAGGGGTATATATGAGATGCATTGCTTCTCATGTTCTTGCTTTTTGACTTGGCTGGTGTTTTGACTCGGTAGTTATATTGTGTACGCATTCTGCGTTCTGTCCTTCCGTCTACACAGTTCGTGAACATAAAGCGTTGAGATTTTGGTTCGCGAGTGTGACGTGATTGAATTTTACAAGGTAGGCCCATGGCTTTAGATGCTATATTAGGTAGCTAGCTAGATATATTCATGAAATCCAGTTAATCTCCAGATGAAATTAGTCTGGATAACCATTCGTTTAAATTAATTGAGACCTAATATACGTGATGGTATTGTAGTCCAGGTATCTTAGGATGTTCTCTACAGTCGTTTAGTAAACGAAGAAATGCTAAGTGTTGTGACAGACATTTCATTCATAATTCAGCTACAACTACCCAACATACACTTTTGAGCCTCAACCAGTCCTATTCACCCATCATAAGAATCGCCATCCCCTTCTGCTCATCTCACTCCTAGCGGCCGGAGGCGCAGGCGGTGCCGGTATGTGGAACGTAGTGATAGACCTCGCAGCAACGCTTCCACTCACGGACCCACTCGAAACAGTAACGTTGATCTTCTCACAGTTGTGGGTGTTATCCGTGACCCAGCCCGTGGCCTCCGTAGCATTTGCACCATTCAGCTTGATGCTAATATTGCTCGCCGAGCCACCGGTACTAATGACAACGACGGCGATGCTTCCATCAATATTCTTAAAGGCAGCGCTCTTGACACCGGTGCCACCGCTGCTGGAGATGCGAATGGCTCCCGGGCGGACGAAGCGAGACCAGTTAGCGAACGCCCAGACACGCTTGGAGACTTCGTAGTTGTAGGGTGATTGCTGATCGACGCGGATCATCTTCTCGTTCGTGTTTGGCGATGGCCACTGAACGCCCTCCCAGTATAGATACCCCGAGATGTTAGAGTTGACGAGCGCGTTGTATATGTTATTAGCCCAAGTTAGCCCTTCGCCAGCGCCACCGCCTTGGTACCAGGCTGTGGTCCATTGCCCTTGGAGATCGCACTGTTCGGATAGCCATACGGGGACGCGAGTATTCATGGGTCCATTAGGGCCGCCTGTATAAGTGTGGGACGTAACCGTAGCGAGAAGGTTCTCCGCTCCGGCGGACTTGATTGCGTTGACCATATTCACCTGGTTACCCCAGCCCTCCGACTCGCAGCACGAGATGCCTACCTGCGACGTCAGGTTTGCGGTCTCGAGCGCGGCGTATAGGACTTTGATGAAGTCGGCAGCTTGCGCCCCGTTAGAGTTCATCGACGCATAGCTCGGAGAGAACTCGGGCTCGTTGAGGAATCCGATTCTGGCAACGGTGTTAAGACAATAACTCTTTACACATGAAGGAGAGGCGAATGGATATAAGAGAAACAACCCACCGAGTAACCGGGACACCAGCTTCAGCGTAGTATCTCACGTATTGAACCAAGTAATCCGCATACGCCTGTCTCCAGTCACCGCTACGACAGTTAGTTCCGGTGACACCGCACAAAGTACCGCCATTGTTCTCATTGTTGTTTGTCTTCATGTATCCAGGAGCGCTCCAGGCATCGCCATAGATCTGGCGCACGCCATATGTGTTGTACGCCTCCTGTGTCAACCAGAGTTGACCCGAGTCTTTGCCATCCCACTGATACTGAGGCGTAGCCTTAGGTCCACCCGGATCCTTGGGAGCAAATGTGTTCATATGATCGGAGCTGCTGTCCGGACTAGAACCGATGCCATTGCGGATGATTGATAGGCCTGCACCTGAGGTCGTGTTGAAGAGTAGGTCCAGAAGTGCACGCTGTTTGGTCTTGTCAGACATGTTCGTGATCAAGTTTGCGCGCTGGAAGGCGAATGAACAGCCGAAGCCGTCGATGGTCTGGTACGTCTTCGAGAGGTCGACAGTGATCGTGGAACCGGCCTGACGACGATTAAGCGGTAGCCATGACGGTAACGTCGACGCAAGCGGCAGAGTGCCAATAACAGCAATAAAATCTGTCAACCTCATTTTTATTTCGCTTGTATTATTCCTACATCTATCCTAGAGAATCAATAACCTCTCAAAACTCACTCCGGCGTCGCTCCTTTTTATTAGTACGGAGCGAGCCCATCAATGACTCCTGACAATATAACGACCGGCATAGTCGATATTTGCCGGCTAGCCCATATGAATTGGTGTACCTCGATCTAGACCATCACTGTATTCTAACGGTGACATCTGCGTATAAGCAGATTACCATCCGACGCCTCTAACACGTGGAGAAGTAGCCGGCTCGCTTCGAAAACCAGGTGGTCGTCTTGTTAAGCTCCGCAAGATTGTCACCTCCGCGTCTTGATTGTGGGGTACATGAGTCTGTTCAGATTAACGACACCCAAGCCAAGAACGGGTAAATCGTTGAGGTGAGATCCTCTTCGCCGAGTGACATACGTATTTAGCCACTGACTAGTCTCTTCGCGCAAGCAGCCAGTTCTAATCTTCCGAGCAAAGAGCTCAAGTCTAAATATAGAAATACTTTCACCAGCGAATTTGACGACTAGACTTGTCGAATCCGTTGGTCCTTAGTGAGTTGTGAGTCGACTAATATTAGGTTCATTCTACTATAGAATGAATAGAATAACCAAGAATGAAGTCGACTCACATTAAGGCACGTATCTATATGAGAGATTTGAAACCTCTTTCCTTAATACCTTGTTAATGAACCAGAATATTATCGAGACCTATACATCAATAGTCAGTTGATTCAGGTCGACTTATTTCTTCTCTTAGCTTCGCTATTTTCCTTATATCGATGAAACCTGTCAAGCCTTCTAAAAAATTAGACAACCGATCGTGGACGCAAGAAACGCCCAATACATGTCACATATATGCAAAAACTTTAACGCAATAGTTTGGCAGTTCAATGAGCGTTATTCCACCCGATCGACGAGATGGCGCTGATTTTATTATGATATAAATGCCAATTGTGTTGTTATATAGTTGACCTCGATACTTCCAAGACAAGATAGTCTTCACAGTACGGGTTGATATACGAATCAGATCAGAATGTCAGGATCGCACGCTTCGAATTCTTCCGCTACGCTCGAAAGAACGTCGACTAGGTCCGATGAGCTCTCCTTTTGCGGATGTATGTCAGTCTCCAATGAGACCAAGAGTGCACTTAGGCAATAGTGCTCACGGGCCTAGCCGAGTTCTCGCGTTCGAGAAGAGTTTCCATGAAGCCAATGGCAGGCTTCGATTCTTTGATTTCCTTAGCGATGTTCTGATCGATCCCAAGCTGTTCATCCGTCCAAAGAGGTTCCTCAGCGGCGATTCCGGCTTCACCCACACCAATGAAGCCACCCTCGGCCGCCCATTCGGAGGTTCGCTTGATACCAAGTTTAGACCAGATCTCATCAATGGCGGCGACAAGCTGATCACGATATTCTTTCGTGTGACCCGGAGTCGGAGTGATTCTCAGACGCTCCTGTCCAACAGGTACAGTCGGGTAATTGATGGACTGCACATAAATCTGATAATCGTTTAATAGCATGTCCGAAGCTTGCTTTGCAAGTTCAGCATTTCCGACTAAAATCGGAACAATATGCGAAGGATTTGGGATCACAGGAATATCTTTGGCATCCAATGCCTCCTTAACAGCACGTGTATGAAGTTGCTGGAGTCGTCTGTCGCCATTGTAGTTCATCTGATATTCGATGGCAGCCCTAGCACCGGCCATAGTAGCGGGTGGGAGTGAGGTCGTGAAAATGAAGCCAGGCGCTAGAGATCTAATCATATCCACGAGTTTTGCGCTTCCCGCGATATACCCACCGACACAGCCATACGCCTTACCGAGAGTGCCAGTGATAATATCTATGCGATCCATAATAGTTCCTTTGGGCTGACCCTGTCGGTGAGCCTCAAAATCCAGGTGCTCGGCAACACCAGCACCATTCGGCCCATACATACCAACGGCATGGACTTCGTCGAGGAAAGTAATGGCGCCGTATTTATCAGCAAGATCACAGATTCCTTCAATCGGTCCAATTGAGCCGCACATGCTGTAGACGGACTCGAATGCGATGATCTTAGGTACGTGGATCGGTAAAGAAGCTAACTTAGCTTCAAGATCGTCCAAATCATTGTGTTTGAAGACGATCTTCTTGGTTCCAGAATGGCGAATTCCCTGGATCATCGACGCATGGTTCAAGCTGTCAGACAAGATGACGCATTCCGGAAGTTTGCTCCCAAGTGTTGCAAGTGTTGCATCGTTGGCCACATAGCAAGAACTGAAAACGAGCGCAGCCTCTTTGGCGTGCAACTTGGCAATTGTATCCTCAAGCTCCACCGCGTGTTTGTTGTGACCCGAGATATTTCGGGTTCCTCCAGCACCAGCACCATATTCATCCAGTGTCTTGTGCATTGCCCGTAAAACCTGCGGGTTCCGACCCATTCCCAGATAATCGTTGGAGCACCACACTGTCACACGTTCCTCCTTATTCGCTCCGTGAGCCCGAGGAAACTCCTTCGCTAATCGGTTAATATTGTTGAAGTAGCGGTACGACTTGTCTTTGTGTTTCTTGTCGAGTTCTCCCTGGTAAAACGCATTGTAATCGAACTTCGCATTCGGGCTCGGTGGCTTTCCGGCGGCAGCGGACACATTGGCCTTACGGTTAACGGGAACAGCCGGTGGGAACTGGACTGGGATGAATTGTAAGCCTCTGCCTCGGGTATAGTTCTACCGGTGCATACCAACCTGATTCGCGAGCCGTGAACACTGAGGCGTCCACAGCTCTGGCTTCGTGAGAGCGGCTAGTATGGATCTTTGCCCTCCCCGGCTTTGACTGTCCGGAATAGTTGCGAATCCCGGCAGCGGTCGCGGCATTGGCCATCGGAGTCCTACCAACTCTGGCGGACTGGATGGCCAGCGCCTTGCCCATGACAGGGCAACGCTGACCAAGCAGTTGCAGCTTGGAGATGGTACCACCGCATGGCGAGGCCTGGGGACGAGTAGAGGTCGACAGAGCACGTAAAGTGGCGGGGGAGGCCTTCTTCAAGAAGGGGCACATGGCCTTAGACTGGCGAAGCACAGCGTCCATTACGACGATCACGACTTATCCAAATGATCTTCCCAATTGGTTACCTAGAGGAGGGTGGGACACTTGGAAGAGAATAAAGGAAAAAGGTTGGTTTGGAAGAAGATTCGTGTTATATGCTTAATGTTTTAGATTTTTAGATACTGTGACGGGATTACCTGGGCTACTAGGCTTAACCTGGGTCCATCAAGAAGACCTAGCCAACTTTGATGACAGATAGGCGCAACCTGATTGGAAACTCAAATCACCCCGAATATGCAGGGCCGAGAATCGCCTTAGATCTAACGTAAGTACATACGTACAAGAATAGACGAAAAAGAGTCTAGTCGGGTTGGGGCAAAAACCCGGTCAGAAAGACTAGTAACGAGTTTTGTAGTAAGACTTACATAGTGGATGTATCGTGGCTAAATATATACAGTATGTATTGTACTGTCTATTGCACGTACATGTACCATAACAGGTATTCTGCATGTAGCGGGAACATAAAATGTCCTCTTCCCCTCGGAGTCTCGGTGTCCCGCAGTTACCCTGCCCCGCCTAGGTCCTTTCTGTCGCTGTACGGAACCAGTTAAATTTTCACATATATTATTTCCCATTGGCCAAAAACATGGTTTCTTACCTAAACAGGAATTGGTTTCACTATCCACGTGCCGTTCTGTGAACAATATGTCGGACCTGCGGGGCATCGTACGTTACTAGCTCGCGGGTTGGCGGGCTAGAAGCAATCTGAGACAGAACCTAGAAAAGGTGTACTATCCATCTTCATGGTAGGCATATTGTATGCAGGCAGTAAAAAGAAGGAGAGCATTCTATGTGGTCTCGAGGCAGGCAGGCGATAGAAGAGCAACTTCAAGCAGATAGTCTAACATCTTGAACCATATATATTTGGGTGTAGGTAGATACCTTTAAAAATAAGCCGACATTTAATATTTTCCTACTACGGTAATGCCAAGCACCAATTTGTTCGTCGAGGCTACTTGCATACATTGTAACCTACCTTGGAAACGGTACCTACATTAGAAGGAGACAGCTCATATGGCTTATGTTGCAGCCACCCCTTAGGGTTTGGATCTAAGATACTCTACCTATCGTGTAATAGTCCGAATCCTGTTGTACGGTGTACATATAGGCATTAGTGTAACACGACTCGTCCAGTTGCTTCATTTAGGTAGACCAGCGATCTTTGTGCAAGCCTAGATCACAAAAGGCGGGAAACAGCATAGGAGATATAAAATTATAAATTAATCAAGGCAAGGTCGTTCTTCGTTCCTTAAGGGTTTGAGAGATTTGTTTAATGTCCCATCGGACTCATCCAAATTCTCTATGGTCACTTAGCCTTGGAAGTCACATTCTCTAATTTGTCTTTTCGATCAACGCGGTAACCAGACGCTTCCTAAAAGACAAAGTTAGTCTAATAAGTCGGCATGGTTCCTGCAAATATGAGGATTTACTCCTATTTGCCCTGTAGAAATAGCTACTCGCACCAACGCTCCCAAGCATACCTCACCTACATGTAAATAATCTTGCTCTGCACGACTGCCTTATCTCCAACATGTGTAACAGAGTCATGGTATATGAAGAAGCATCCTATTGATTATTGGGTATCCTTCTGAAGAGCATTCAATACAGCGCAGCCGCAACCAGGAACTCGAAAGGGAGTCAGAAAGTTTGACGAGCTCATACTATTGATATATTCTTTACCGTCACTTTGGACTCGAAGGTATTTACATCTCTCGGAAAGGTCAATATACCGCACATGATGGACAGTATTATTGACAATCCCTTCCTACACGTGGGAGTCCCCGAAACACTGAAGTGTATACATCCTTTATCCGCTGTTGACCAATCTGGTATATTCAACTCCCATTTTCCTTGGTATACCTCACCACTAAATATCAACAGCGCCTCGCGGGTATACCCGCTGGATGTTCATATTCGACTTTCCCGAAGTCTCAGCAGAGACTACTCTCAGTGCTTGCTACTGCATAAAAAGGGGGCTCGATTTCGTTTTCGAAGAGTATCCCTTCTTGACAGGGAGATTGGGACCTTTGCACCATCCCGTTAAAAAGAATCTAATCCAATTGCGATACAATGACACAGCTCGCCCTGACGGGTTACACTGGACATCTTACGAAAGCACCAGCGGCTATGATTACCCAGAACTCTGTAAAGCCGGAATGGACGTGTCGCGTTGGAGTATACCGCATTTTTGTGCAGCGCCCTCCTTCGCTGAAATGTCTGAATGGCCGCCGGCTTTCACCCTACAAGCAACCTTCCTGAAGAGTGGTGCCCTGGTGCTGTGTTTCGCATTCCACAATTCTATAGTGGATGAATGGTCAATTTCTCTGATCCTGGCGAGATTCGCCATGGGTACTCGCCATCCCGAACCGATACCAAAAGCGTTTGGTCAGTGTCCAATGACTATTTATAATCAACACAGTGATCAATATAGGTACTGATGCTTTGGACGAAGTAGTGTACCAGCCTCCCGATATCTCCCAGTATGTCGATCATGGTGCCAACGAGGACTTCGATAAATTCCCAGAATGGGCAATTAGCGATAGTATTGAAGTCGAAAAGGCAACATCTGATCTACGTCCAAGTGATCTTAGAACTCACATCTTCAAAATACCTATAAGGAACGCCGAAAATTTCTGGGTTGCGATGAGATGCTATCTTCGCGAAGCACACATCTCCGAGGGAGTAAATATCATCGACTGTCTTTCAGCCCTGGTTTGGGTTTTCATCACTCGGACAGAACATGGCTATCCAGAGACACCGGAAAGGGGAATGAAACTCTTCATACCCGTGAACGCTCGCAGCCGGCTTCTACCGCCCCTTACCGCGTCGTATATTGGCAATATGTCTGCGACAGCCGCTGTTATATATCCAACGGTTGGGCAAACTACGTGGCCTCATGAACAGTCATAGGATGGCAACACAATATCAATCGCAGAATTCGCACATGCCGCTGTGCGTATTCACAAGGCGAAGCGGACGATCGATAACGGTTACGTTCGACGCAGGTTGGCACAACTAGATCAACTTAACGAACCTATGGAAGCTGTCAGAGTATTCGAGAATGCAACTAAATTCGGTACCAAGTTGAGCTCTCTAGATATTGGCGCGGAGCTCGAATTCGGCATTCCAGGCGCCGGGGGCGGTCTTGATGGGAAAGCGAGATGGGTGCGCAAGCCGTGGGTGCATAGCAGAACGGTGAATATTTTGCCTCGAAGACAAGGAGGCGACTTCGAGATCCAGGTCTGCCTAGAAGAGAGACAACTTGAATTGGTCCGAAAACTACTCGAGAAGAAGTGGTTCACCACTAAAGGATATACCTACCCTTCTTCTTACCGTCGTAGATAACTTCCTGTCCCTTATGGCTACAGAGTTTGAGATGAATTATAGAAAGATTCTTATACAGGTAGTGTTATGACAATATGATGATCGTGCTTCGTGCTTCGTGCTTATTAATAGCTCTAGTTACGACGTTGTATGAGGTTGTGGTGTACAACTGAATATTATTTCTTACTTACCTACATGTAGGTAGGTATACTAAGTCAACCCAGCAGAAATCACGTAGAGATCCAATATTCCTCTTTTATAATACTCCACTAACGAGTCGTGTTCTTCGGGGCGAAGTTCATAGTCATGAGTCAAGTAAGATGCTATAAGGTCTAAAGAAAGTTTAAAGAGGGAAGTCGACTTCAGCTGAATAGAGGAAGGCTTATGATAAATGATGGGTGATATATAAAATGCTGGATGCAAGGAACCTAGGTTCAACCCGATAAAGTTTGTGGGGTTGAGAATCACATGCGACGTGTGGATTGTTATGGATGCCCCCAAATGACATAAATTATAGCAGTCTAGTACCTACCTAGTACCTAGGAACCCGTCCAGTCGGGCGCCAAGCTAAAAAGTTGCCGCCCCTCAACAAATCAACTTAGCCAGTTGTCGGTGAGAAATCCAACCCACCCGGACCTCTGCCACCTGGAAATATTCTACCAAAATCTTCCCTAGAGTTCTCTCTCCAATATGGTGGAACGGAAATGGTCCTGTGACTATGAAAGTGACCGACCTAACTCCTGTCACAAGTGTATCCTATAAATTTATTCATCGACATCTGACCCACCCCTATAGAACTCGACCAATATTTTCGAGCTTGGCCTACCTCGATAACCTCCAGGCCCCTCGTCGCGACGCTTCGCTAATGTCCTATACAATATGTCCTTCTTCTCAGCTCTAAGTTACTTCCTTGGCGGTTATACTGCCCTCGTTATCGCCTTATACATGCTATCCGTCGTCGTACCTGTAGCGGGCTTCGCTGCCCGCTCGCTCGCCGCGTACATCTCGCTAATAATATGCGCTATCTACGGAGCAATAGCGTCTATAATACTGAGAATACTTGGCCGGGAACAGATTGCGCAGTGGACAACAGCACGCGCCTTCAAATATGTCATGGCTCTCACGACCGGCGTCACCTTCGAGATCATCGACCCGAAGCGACATCTCGAGACGGTTCGACCGGCTGTATTCATAGGGAACCACCAAACAGAGTTGGATGTTCTCATGCTCGGATGCATGTTCCCCAAATACTGCAGCGTAACTGCCAAGAAAGCGTTGAAGAACGTGCCATTTCTGGGATGGTTCATGTCGTTAAGCGGCACTATCTTCATTGATAGAAAAAACTCAAAGGATGCAAGACAAGCGATGTCAGGTGCTGCCATGGAGATCCAGCAGCGAAAACAGAGCGTCTACATATTTCCCGAGGGCACTCGTAGTTACTCAAAGGAACCAGAACTTCTACCCTTCAAGAAGGGTGCCTTTCATCTTGCCGTCCAAGCTGGCGTGCCTATCGTCCCCGTGGTGGTAGCCAACTACTCGCACGTGCTCTACATTAAGGGTCTTGTGTTTAAGTCAGGGAAGATCCCCGTGAAAGGTATATAATGTTCATTTATCATTACTTGTTGAAGCCATTACTGACATCTCGCAGTTCTCGACCCAATCCCCACTACAGGGTTGAAAGCCGAGGATGTTGACGAGCTAACTCGCAGCACCCGGGAGCTCATGCAGAAAGAATATGTAGCGCTGACTCAAAAAGTTCAAAATCGACCTATTGCAATGCCTGCTACAAGCGCTGACGGCGTAGTACGCGCCAGTGGAGCTGACGCGACTTTATCTTGATACACGATAATAGCATGGTTAGGTGGGAACGCCCGCGCGACGACCACCTGTTTGGCCCTACAGCATGATATGCTGTTCTTTTTGTATTTTGAACAGTGTGGTGGGTAGTAAAAGATGTCGTCGTTTTAGGGGCCATGTCTCTCAGGGTACGAGGAGTGCATCATTATGCATTGATACCCCTATAGACCAGATCATAAAGGTGCATAGCTGGGGGGAGCGTTCCAACAAGATTACGGATATTCCAGCATAATTACTCGACGATGCAAGCTGAAGAATTCTGTTCATAGCATTTGGATGTAGACTGGGTCGGAACTTAGAAGCATAAGGGATACAGCCGCTCGGGATTCATTACGTTACGCGAAAGAGCTACTTTGATTCATTAGGAATTCAATGTTGCGGAGTGAAACGATAGGATAATTACCTACTACAGAACTTGCCTCAGGGAATATTTTGTCTCGGTACGACCACGTGCAAGTCATAAGCAATCTCTCATCTGCGAGACATACGCATTGAAGAAAGGGATGAACTCCGGGAGAAACATGCTAAGTGCGACATGTGCGCTCTTCTAAGCCCCTTGAGTGGCTCGTTCATTTGAGACGCAATGGTGGTCTAGATGTACGACATGCGCTCCCCCTCTTCCCTCCTCCCATGCTCCCGGTTGTCCAACCTCATTTTTGCTTTTGACATGAGCGGGGTCACACAGTCATCTCAAGCTTTGTAAACTGTATCGATCCGATCAAGCATTTCGACGAAGGCTGCGATGGATTCGATCTCATTGGATTTCATCATGAAACTTGCGTGATCCGATCAGGGACAAAGAACCTTGGATTTCCTTGGCACGACATAGCTTAAGGCTCTAGCTCGTGAATCTATTGAGCTGCCCCCACTAGCTGGAGCTGAGATGTCTACATCACGACCTCTACATCATCTATGACGTTTGGGCGGTGCTTTGTGGGATAGTTTCCGACGAGAAGAAGATTTGTAGTGCAATTTTCGTCGGTATGTACATCCCATTTGAACCCAGCAGGCCTCCAAGCTTTACTTCGTCGACGCCGGTTAAGCAATGGCTAAATCCGGTATTTTCAGCTAAGAAAGCTTGCGTGAAGGCGCGCTAAATATGTAGCTCTACGAGCTATCTTACCTAAACGGGAAATATTGGACGGGATCTAGAAGGTGGAAAGGAATGAGATAGCTTGGTACAAGTCGCTGCACAAATACATTGCTACTCATCACGCCACGGGGGATGACGAATCGATCTAGTTAGCTGGACTATATCTTGTCGGTGTAGATTTGTCGACATGAGTGGTTAACCTTCCTCTAGCACAACTTTCCACCATGCAGCTGTCCTCCAGAAGAATGCAAGGGGCTGTAATGGGATACCTCCAACAAGGGACTCCCGTCTTAACGAGGAGTACCAGCTTCAAAGTTCCCGAGGACTCCCGGATATCAAGATCCACCGTGGCGTCCTCGCTTTTGCCGAACTCAGACATAGCTCTTTGATCTACCTAGCTAGGTATTGAGAGGCATCCGATGACGTTGGACCTTATGGACCCGAGATGAGCTCCCTTTAGTAGCTCCCCTCCTCAAATGAGGGGAGTTTGTTCTATCATTTGCTAGCCGGTGCCTGTTCTATATAACGCCCCCTCTTTCGACTCTACACGCCGTCAAGATTCTGTCCTCATATTCATCGTAATAATACGTGTCTATTAAAATTTGATTGGAATATATATTCAAATTTCCCATACTCAACATGTCTTACAACGACAACAACAACGTGAGTACCTCCCGCGGCCTGAATTGCTAGTGGCTCATGTGACTAATACGATATAGTCTAGCTACGGCCGCAACGACGACTACGTACGTAGTAGAATTCGTCAATAAAAGTTTGGTTCTATGTCTAACTCCACAAACAGTCTTCCCGCAACGACGGAGGGTACGGGTCTAGCCGTAGCGGGGACAACAGCTATGGGTCAAGCGATACCTATGGATCATCGAACCGACGGGACAATGATAACTCATACGGCTCAAGCCGTCGAGACAACGATGATTCTTTCGGCTCTAGTCGCCGCGACAATGACAACAGCTATGGCTCCTCCAATACGTATGGCTCGAGCAACAAGGATTCGTTCGGTTCTGGCGATAACACATACGGATCGAGCAATACTCGCCGGGACAACAACGACAACTCCTACGGTTCCTCCCGCTTGAATGACGACAACAATGATAGCTATGGGTCTAGCAACACTCGCAGAGACAATGACAACTCCTATGGCTCCAGCGGTAACAATACCTACGGTTCGAACAATGATTCATTCGGCTCGGGCACCAAGACCACCTCATATGGTTCATCCCGCGACGATGATAGCTACGGCTCCTCTAACCGCCGCAATAACGACAATGACGACAACACTTACGGGTCATCCAGGAACACGGGCTCCAGCGGCTTCGGTTCCAACGATAATGACACCTACGGCTCTCGCAACACGAGCTCTAATACCTATGGCTCGGGCGACAACGACAACTCCTATGGGAGCTCCTCTTACGGCTCCGGTAACAAGACAAGCTCGGGAAGCTACGGAAATGATGATTCTAGCTCGGGCCGCAAGGGAGATAGCTTTGCCGGCAAGGTGCTAGAGAGTGAGTCTTACCCCTATTTCCACCCCTCTCCCCTTCCTTCAGTTCACGTGTCTCCCATGATCAGCCATACCTTAATCCCTTCAATAGCCTTGGTCAAATGCTAAGTTAATTACAGAGGCTGGTGCGGTCCTCGGTAGTGACCGTCTAGAGGAGAAGGGTCGCGAGAAGCGAACCGGCGGGTATGGCCGTGACAATGACGATTACTAAGTCGTTCCAAGTTACGAGATCAATGTGGTTATGATTAATTTTTTAGTGGCAAATTTCTTCACGCTTTGTTTGACACATATCTACCTACATAGGTCGTATATGTGATCTAGTCTAAGGCAATCTCTTTGCGCGACATCGCTGCCCACAGACAGGCATTACAATCCCTTTATATGTCCCAAATAGTCAATGCAATTGCTTAGTGATTATTTTTGAGATTATTTAGTAGCAACTATGAATGGCGCATCCGAAGCACGATATATGCTCAAATTGATGAATTTGTTGCTTTTCATCTCAGTGAAAGTCTTAGAATGATGACCTATCCTACGTCTTCTAGCTTTCTATACCATAGGTACGAAACGGGAGAACTTTGATAAGGCAAGACGTCGGTGCATTTTGACTACTCTGCTATCATCCTTTTCACTATCATTCATCAATCTGTCACTGGGGTCTTGGCTTAATCATGAATTAGGAGTCTCTCAGTTTACCTAAGGTATCACAGTAGGATCAAAACAGCGGTGTGCTCAAAACTCTTGCAATTCAGAGTACTATCTAGAAATCCCCCCCCTTTTTTTAAAATGAAGCTCTAGTCGCAGGCCTTGACATAGACCCAGGCTTCGAAAGTCTCATTTGAAAGCAACATTCGTCCTAGGGACGGTTTGCGAGATCTAGATGAGAAATAGTGTGAGAGAAGTAGAGGCGTAACAATTTTTTTTTCTTTTGGTGAACAATCGAGAAATCCAAGGGTATCTTGAAGGAAGAAGAATTGTGCTGTGTGTCTGGTTGGAGCATTTGAAAGATACACCATGTGATCCGTGTAGCGCGTAGGCGGCTATTATTACCCCTGAGAAACGTTTTGTACATCAGGATACCCTGTGGTCATCTGCTTGAGACGCTCGAGCATTTCAGAAAGAGCCGCATGTTCATTACGGAAATATTGCCATGTGATAGGATCGTAATCGGGACTAACGTTAAAATTGAGAGAGGAAGACCAGGACAGGAAATTTGCCTTCCTAACATCGTCTCGGTTCGTAAAATCATCCCAGATGTCAGTGGCTTCATTAATATAGGTTAAATTTTTGACACGTTGGATTTCTGCGTCAAGAGCCGTGTTCGCCTCTTGGACCTGGGCAAATATCATGTTACAGATGTCGCGTGCGGTTTGATCTTGAGTAAGGGAAGGCTGCACCACAACCCTGAGGCTCTCGAATTTTGCGTCTCGTATAGCTATTTGACGATTTACTTTATCCCAAGCGTCCAAGATACGGGGATTAACGTTCCAATCGGGTGAGAATTTTTTGAGCATATCCCGCTGCTTGGTGCGAAGATGACGCCTCAAAGATTCCGGACTCCCATAAGAATGGCCGTCTTGTCCTTCGCTCCGGCAGTTCGGCCAACGGCACCAGTATATATCTTTTCCTTCCTCATTTTGAGTGCGGGTCTCCCCTCTCTGTTCGTTGGCATGTATCAGTGCCTCGGTCATCTTCGAATCATCTTCCTTGTCAAGTTTGAAGTCGCACCCTGGAAAGTAGCATGTAACGCCCAAGTGTGTAGTCGCCGCGTGTTCACCAAAGCTTCGCTTGGTAAGTGATTTGTTGCATAGGTGGCAACGGACTTGGTGTTTTTCTGTACTTGAAGACATCTTCAGTTCCAGGTGTCATCTCTCAGTAATAGAAGTTGATGATTAGACCGCTTTAGTATCTAGGACGAACCTGTGCGAGGGGCATATATATCAGAGCGCAGGGAGGCAGCAGAGAAGGGTTGTGTGAATTATCACCATGCTTGTTGCATCAAACACGTTATTAAAGCATGCTTCCTTTGGTGTTTGACCTGAGTCAACCCCTCTACCTCATGTTTGAGTTGTCCAACGACTTGAAACTACCCTGACATCGGGATTTTGGGAATTATTGAGATATGCAGGTGTCTGGTTTCCTGCCTAGAATATGGGCATCAGCTCCCGTCCTGAGTTGCCCCTCACATCGTTGCATGATAGAAAGCTTTGTAGTAGCTGTAGGCGAAAACCACAGCAATCAAATCTGTCTCGATCACTGTCTAGAATTGCTAACAAACATGATTCCAAAATAGATCTTAAAACAGAAGAGAGAGGTCTGAAGAAGAAAAAAAAAGGTCAGTAATTTGCTCTATGCGTCATAATGTGGCTCTTACCCAACAACACAAGAAAAGGTGCACAACAAAATCTTACAAGAAGGCAAGAAAATTATAATAATCTACCATGGACGAAATCAAAGAATCCGCCAAACTGCTAAATTATTTTAATTATATATTTAAACTATATAAGGAGTTATTAATATAAGGATATATATATATAAGTATTTTTTATATAATATATTATATAGTTATAAAATATATAAAGGAAATATAATAATTATTAATTTATATTAATATATAATAAATTATAAAGTAATTATATAAAATTATAAGTAAATTTAATATTTTAA